>JABFAI010000010.1:0-38323 GCA_013266175.1 Fusarium gaditjirri | reverse complement strand
TAAAGCTCGCTATAATTAGTAGATGCGCACAGTATTAGCTAGCCACATCCGTACCTTAAGGGGCGAATATAGCTAGCTAAAAGCTAAAGCAGGTCTATATTTTTATTCTTTTTATAAGGAGGGCTAACGAAGTATGCATACTTCGTAGCCCGCATATATAAAGCTAAAAGCTAGAGCTACCTATACAACGGGCGGCAATTCTATTATATTTATACTGCAGTACCTGTAGCTTCTAATTCCTGCTATACATGTATAGCTCGATCGAGCGAGCCCGTTAACAAAGCGTATTTATAGCAGTGAAGGTGAAAGTTGCAGTTAAAGGATGTGTATAAAGAGATATAATTAGAAATTATATATTAAAAATTTATATATGAAACACTTATTTAATACATTTATTAATTTTGATGCACCTATGCCTTGAGGTATTTATTTCCAAGACAGTGCTACTCCACAAATGGAAGGATTAGTGGAACTTCATGATAATATTATGTACTATTTAGTTTTAATTTTATTTGCTGTAGGATGAATATTATTTTCTATAATAAAAAATTTTGCATCAACTAGAACACAAATATCACATAAATACTTAAATCACGGTACATTAATTGAACTAATATGAACTATAACTCCTGCAGTTATATTAATACTAATAGCCTTTCCTTCTTTCAAATTGTTATATTTGATGGATGAAGTTAATGACCCCTCTATGACTATTTTAGCTGAAGGTCATCAATGATATTGAAGTTACCAATATCCAGATTTCATAGATTCAAATGAAGAATTTATAGAATTTGATTCTTATATAGTACCTGATTCTGATTTAGAAGATGGAGGATTAAGAATGTTAGAGGTTGATAATAGAGTAATAGTTCCTGAATTAACACATATAAGATTTGTAATAACATCTGGTGATGTTATACATTCTTTTGCTTGTCCATCTTTAGGTATAAAATGTGATGCTTACCCTGGTAGATTAAACCAAGTATCCGTTTTCATAAATAGAGAAGGAGTATTCTATGGTCAATGTTCAGAAATATGTGGAATTCTTCATAGTTCTATGCCTATAGTTATAGAATCTGTAAATATAGATAAATTTGTGCATTGACTATATTCAGTTTAATAGAGTGAGGTATTTTGTTCGCTATGACTAGCTTTTTATAGTTAGCTCTTCGCACTATAGGGTAACTATAATGTATAAAGTTAAATTAATAAATTAGTAGTAGCGCGAGCTCCCTCCTATAAAATAGGCGGGCGAAGCTCGCTCGCGCTACTACTAAAGGGATATTAGTTCAATGGTAGAACAAGATGGTACGGTCATCATGATTGTAGTTCAAGTCTACAATATCCTTAGTACATTTATAAGTAAGGCTTTAGCTTACGCAAGCAAGCTAAAGTTCTGTCTTAGTGATATGAAATATTTGGGCGCAAGCTCGCTATTAATAAAAGGATATTAGTTTAATGGTAGAACAAGATGCTTCGGTCATCTTTGTTGTAGTTCAAGTCTGCAGTATCCTTAGTATAGTTATTGATAATTTTGTTTATCGATAATTTTGTTTATCAATAGTTATACTTATAACTATGGGTTTGCTTATGTATAGCTTGCGTATGGATACTAGCTTATTATAACGAGCTTGCGCCGTACTTAATAAAGCTACTATTAGCCATACCTAGACGTAATCTATAAAGTAGGATAAAGCTGTAGCTTATATTTTAAGCTGTTTGCTTTATATATAGCTTGCTAATTCCTGTTACTATTACTTATAGAGGCGGGCTACGAAGTATGCTTTAGCAAATTTTTCTAAGAAGGCGCAAGCTCTAGTATAGCCCTCCTCTAAAAAAATATATAAAGCAGTTAGCGAGCTTTATAGTCGCCTCATAGACTTAATTTTTTATATAAAAAATATTGCAAATTTTCTATCCAAGCTCTAGTTAGGACAAGCTACTTTTTATGGCTTCATAGTACTATAAAAAAATATTGCTTTAGCTAAAAGCTAAAGGGATTTTCGGCTTTGCGCCTCTTCGACGGAGCGCTTCACCTAAAATAGCTAAAGTTAGGATTAGAAGGGAAAGTATTCTTAGGTAGTAGTGCTATTCCATGCTATAAAGGCTACGCAAGCTAAAGATCGAGCTAGGAATAGCAAGCTAAAGCTATTACAGGAATCCGCAAGCTATAACGCGCATTATTCAGTGGTAGAGCGAGCTTCCCCCCTCTCCATATCAAGGTCGTAGCAGGAATAGTAGGCGGGGATAGGCGAAGCCTCCTCCTCATAATTATAGGTGGGTAAGCACAGCTGCTGTTTCATAGTAAGAGGGAGGCGAGGAGCTAGCGCCCGCCTTCATAGCAAGCTCCCTCCTTTGTTAGTATTTTCAGGGAAAATCCGCAAAGCTCCTCTCGTTCGTGCTGGCCACCACCGAACAATTAGTAGTTTTAGATAAAATATGAATTTAACTTTAGTACTTTTTTTAATAGGAATCTTAGGGTTTGTATTTAATAGAAAAAATATAATATTAATGCTTATTTCTATAGAAATAATGCTATTATCTATAACATTCTTAATATTGGTAAGTTCTGTTAATATTGATGATATAATAGGACAAACATATGCTATATACATTATAGTAGTTGCTGGTGCAGAATCTGCTATCGGTTTAGCTATTTTAGTAGCTTTTTATAGACTAAGAGGAAGTATTGCAATAGAATATAAATAATGTATTTAAGTATAATTATATTACCTTTATTAGGATCTATAGTATCCGGTTTTTTTGGTAGAAAAGTCGGTGTTACAGGTAGCCGTATTTTAGGTTGTTTAAGTATAATGATAACTACAATATTAGCTATCATTAGCTTTTTTGAAGTAGGATTTAATAATAATCCCGTTTCAATAAATTTATTTAAATGATTAGATAACGAATCATTTAATATGGCATGAAACTTTCAATTTGATAGTTTAACAGTATCAATGTTAATACCTGTATTAATAATCAGTTCTTTAGTTCATTTTTATTCAATAGGATATATGAGTCATGACCCTCACAATCAAAGATTCTTTAGTTATTTAAGTTTATTCACTTTTATGATGATAATATTAGTAACTGGTAATAATTATTTAGTTATGTTCGTTGGATGAGAAGGTGTGGGTGTTTGTTCATATCTATTAGTTAGTTTTTGATTCACTAGAATAGCGGCTAATCAAAGTTCTCTTTCAGCTTTCTTAACTAATAGAGTTGGAGATGCTTTCTTAATGATAGGTATGTTTATCTTATTATGAACTTTAGGGACTTTAGATTATAGTACTGTATTCTCATTAGCTCCTTATATTAATGAAAATATAACAACAATTATAGGAATATGTCTATTGATAGGTGCAATGGCAAAAAGTTCTCAAGTAGGTCTTCATATCTGATTACCTATGGCCATGGAGGGTCCTACACCGGTATCTGCTTTAATACATGCAGCTACAATGGTTACAGCTGGAGTATATTTATTAATTCGTTCATCACCTTTAATAGAATATAGCTCTGCTGTATTATTAATCTGTTTATGATTAGGAGCTATTACTACAATATTTAGTTCATTAATAGGATTATTTCAACAAGATATAAAAAAAATTATCGCATACTCTACTATGAGTCAATTAGGTATGATGGTAATAGCTATAGGTTTATCTTCTTATAATGTAGCAATATTTCACTTAATAAATCATGCCTTCTATAAAGGATTATTATTCTTAGGAGCAGGAGCAGTTATACACGCTGTAGTAGATAATCAAGATTTAAGAAAATACGGGGGATTAATATCATTCCTACCTTTAACCTATTCTGTAATATTAATAGCTAGTCTTAGTTTAGTTGCTTTCCCTTTTATGACAGGATTTTATAGTAAAGATTTTATATTAGAATCTGCCTATGGTCAATATCATTTTAGTAGTATTGATGTATACGTTATAGCAGTAATTGGGGCTATATTTACTACATTATATTCAGTTAAAGTTATATACTTAACTTTCTTAACTAATCCTAATGGACCAGTTAATTATTATAGAAATGCTCATGAAAGTGATATATTTATCAGTTTACCTTTAGTGATATTAGCTGTATTCTCGATATATTTTGGATATATCACTAGAGATATTTTCATAGGTTTAGGTTCAGGGTTCTTTATAGACAATAGTATATTTATTCACCCTGTTCATGAAATAATGATTGACACTGAATTTGGTGTACCTACTATATTTAAATTAATTCCTTTTATCCTTACTGTTTCTTTCTCAGCATTAGCCATAATATATTCAGAATTTATGCCAAATATGATATCTAACTTTAAATTATCTAATTTAGGATATTATATTTATGGTTTCTTTAATCAACGTTTCTTAGTTGAATTCTTTTATAATAAATACATTGTTAATTCAGTTTTAGAGATAGGAGGTCAAACTACAAAAGTTTTAGATAAAGGTAGTATTGAATCAATAGGTCCTTATGGATTTGGTGTTATTTTAACTAAAGCTAGTAAAATAATTTCTAGCTTAAGTAATGGAGTCGTTACTAATTACGCTCTTTATATTTTAATAGGAATTTGCTTCTACTTATCTATTTTTACTTTTGTTCAGGTAGTAGATGACGTGGTAAATTCTATTACAATAGCAAGCTTAGTAATTCTTATGTTATATAAAGATCGTTCTTTAATTTCTAACTAGCGCGAGGAACTTCGTTCGCCCCCTCTAAGGGTTAGTTTACACGAGGGCACGTTTTAGCTTGCGCTAACTTCGTTAGCGCAAGCTAAAACTAGAAGTCAAAAAAAAAATACATTTTATTTTTTTTCGTATTTTCGGAGAAAATCCGCAAGCTACCTCTCGATAAGAGGAACTCTATTTCATAGCCCGCCGTAATTTATAGCTCTTAGGAGACAAAGTCTCCTAAAAGCTAAAAGCAAGCATTAATTTGTAATAAATATAGGCGCAAGCTCTAATTATTAACGGGGCTATAGCCTTTTTTATAGATATATATACTAACCTGGACTACGATATCCTGGAAAATACAGTCGGCCTTATTTCAGTGTAGGGAGTAAAGCGTATTTTTTTTTACTATTTCTCTAGCCCTGGTAGAGGGATAGATATACTGTCTATACTCCAGTATTAAGCGTAAATAAAAGTAAGCTGTGAATATTAGAATAAAGGAGTGCATGTTTACTTGCTTACGGTACAACGTATTGCAAACACTCCTAGTATATTTATAAAGTGTTAATAGCCCCTAGTCTCATTAGCTCAATGGCAGAGCAGAATACTTCTAATATTTAGATCTTAGTTCGACCCTAAGATGAGATACAGTATAATATTAACTATATACCTGGGTTAACTGTGTAGATAATAAGTAGCCCGCCCCCTATTAAATCAATAAAAAAATTTTTTTTTTGGCTATTTTTACTTTTCTATTATAATATTTAATACCTATAGTTTAGGAGGCTTAGCTTTACAGCTTTAATTTTCTTTCTAGAGAGGCGAGTGTGGGAGAATTAAATTATAGTGGTATTGCATATGATGAATATACTTTTGGTTATAGGTTAGAAACTAGAGAGGTAGCTTTAACATAGGGGGCGTGAAATTTCACCCTGTTTTACTTACACGTTATGAGAGAAGACCTGATGAAAATTTGAAGGAACCTTATAGACTGACGCCCGGATACGGATACGCCTCCATAAAAAAGTATACTACAACCAGTTCATACAAAATTTTTTAGTTAATATAACTTATATAGGTGTGCGCAAGCTCCCATCTTAGACGTAAGTACCCTAAAAATAAACTCTTTATTTATTTTTCACCTATAATATTGCTACTTGTCGGATGGGGCAAGCTCGTAGTATTAATGAGGGCGAGCTTGAGCTTGAGCTTGCGCCTTCATAGCCGCTATTTTTCTAGAAAAATATGCTAAAGCTCCTTTGACTCAGATATCTTTATGAGCGAGATATCGATGACGGCTATAAAAAAAAAATATATTTTTTTTTATAAAGCTAGAGCTCCTAGATTGGCTATAAAAAACTAGGCGCAAGCTCTATATTTTTTATAAAGCCCCTCTAAAACCTGAAAAATTCCTACCATAAGGAGCTTGCGCCTATATGAATAGATGAAAGTCGCTTAGGACTGTGGGGTGAATACTCGAGTGAACATAACGCATTTATTATTACACATTTATTATGAAGGCTGCGCAAGCTAAAGCTCTATTATTTAATTTTGTAGCTGCGCAAGCTAAAGCTCGTACTAATCTTAATACTAGTTTTTTAGACTTTTTCTACTAAACCCCGGCTTTAGCTTGCGCAGCACCCTAACAACAAAACAAGGCGCAAGCTCGAGCAGCTTCGCCGCCCTCTTAAATATAAAAAACCTTCAGAAACTTATGAAGATTCAGGTATTATATATGTGCGCAAGCTAGACATTTTGCTATATGTGCGCAAGCTATTGTTTAAACCATCCTTCGAGCTTTTAGCTTTTAGCTTGCAATGTAATAAAGCAAGCCTTCATTCTTTTCGGACCATTTGCTAAAGTTTATATCTTAGAGGCACCGCCTACGCACCACCTATACTTATCTTTAAAGAACTTTAATCCGGCTTTACTCAACACCCTTTCACTTAGTTCATTGTCCATAGTTGTAGCATACAACTTCTCTCCTCATATAGCTATACAATATATAGGTGGAAGAAGATAATCTTCCACGGTGTGGTCTAAAGCGCGTAGTGTTTCTTGGGACGGAAAGGTACCGAGTTAGGACTGATAGTAGAATACATTGTATGTGCTAATTTTACAGCTCTGTGAGAGGGGGTGGTGCGAGGAAATTCGCCCCTAACAAGGCTTAGCAAAGCTCCTCGTATTCATAGTAAGCTCTTCTTCGAATCAGGGAGAATTAGCAGCTATAAAAAACGAGGTGTGGAGGGAAGCTCTATTCCAGCTACGCTGGTATAACAAAGCTTGCTATAAATGAAAATTTTTTTATAGCTAGCGAGTCATTTCGTAAAAGCTAGCTAGCTATAGTTCTGTAAATTATACAGCTTAATGTATACTAGCTGTTCACAGTATGGCTGCGCAAGCTAAAGCATACTTCGTTTGAAAAAAAAACATTTTTTATTTTCGGAGAAAATCCGCAAGCTATCCCGCGCCTTACTGTGGGCTACCTAATATTACTAAAAAAAAAAATAAATAAATATATACCAATTATAGGCGCACTCTAGCATATTTTGCTAGAAAGGCGTAAGCTCTAGCGCTGCAAAAAAAAAAAATACATTTTTTTTTAGGCGGGGTGCTTGCGCGAACGAAGTTCCTCCGGGATGCTTTGCCGCGCAAGCTAAAGCTCGCTCCCTCGCAGGAATAAATAAGCTCGCTATATAAATATATTTATATACTATATATATATAAAATTATAATTATTATGAGAATATTAAAAAATCACCCTTTATTAAAATTAGCTAATGGTTATTTAATAGACGCTTCACAACCTAGTAATATAAGTTACTTATGAAATTTCGGATCTTTATTATTAGTTTGTTTAGTTATACAAATTGTAACCGGAGTTACTTTAGCAATGCACTATAATCCCTCAGTATTAGAAGCATTTAATTCTGTAGAGCATATTATGCGTGATGTAAACAATGGATGATTAGTACGTTACTTACATAGTAACACAGCATCAGCTTTCTTCTTTTTAGTGTACTTACATATAGGAAGAGGTATATACTACGCATCATATAGAGCACCAAGAACATTGACATGAGTTATAGGTACAATAATCCTTATCGTTATGATAGTTACAGGATTCCTGGGTTACTCTATAATAGCCCAAAACGACTATAATAAAATAACAACTACAACCTGATTTAACCATAAAAGATATTATTCCACCTTGAGGAATAATGATGTAATAAATAATTTCTTATTAGCCAAAAACCTCCATCCTGTTTTTATCTATGATAATCTAAATGAAGATTCAGTCCGTAGAAATATAGCTAAAGAAACTAAGGGACTTAGTGGAATTTATATGATCTTAAATAAAGAAACTTTAAGTTATTATATAGGATCTGCTTCTACAGATAGAATTAACTCTAGATTTTCAAAACATTTAATATATTTAAATGGTAGTAAAATAGTTAAAAATTCAGTTAATAAATATGGTTTACATAATTTTGCCTTTATTGTATTAGAATTATTCCCTGAAATAGTTAATCAAGAAAATAATAAAAAATTATTAGATTTAGAAGATTTTTATATAAAATCTCTTTTACCTGACTATAATATATTAACCGAAGCAGGATCTAGCTTCGGTTATAAACATACTGAAGTTAGTAGAATAAAGATGAAAGCTAATTATAGTGAAAAACGTAGAGAACAAATAGGTAGTTTAAATAAAGGTAAAGCTTTATCTTCTAAAACTACAGAAGCTATGAGAGAATCAGCTTTAAATAGAAAACCTATAAACTATACAGAACAAGGTGTTTTAAATATGAAAAAGAATTCTAAATCTATTATAGTAAAAGAATTAAATAATACTGTATATGGTGAATTTAATAGTATAGTTGAAACAGCAGAAGCTTTAAATTGTTCTACTAAAACTATACAAAGAACATTAAAAAGCCCTAGCAAAACATTAAAAGGACGTTGAATAGTTGATTATATTAAATAAATAAGAATAAATTATTATAGTTGTAGTCCTGTAAGTATATAGTTTTATGCAATTTAGGGAAAAAAATAAAACTTAAAGCAGAATAACCTGACAAGGTTATTGAAGAAACCCATTCGTTTCTTTGGCAATACTAGTGAAAACGATCAAAGTATATTATAATTATAATATAAGAGATCGTCGGTTATCCCTATAATCGCGACAGACTGGGTCACTGGTGGGTGGCTGAAATGCTGCTTAATGCACAGTCGGGACTTTATATCAAGGCGTGATTTTATCGCTCTGATATAGGTGATAAACGAACAATAAAGTTATCGCCGCTTTTGTACTTTGCTACATAAGTAAGTTTGTATGTTTTACCTTATGGACAAATGTCATTATGAGGTGCTACAGTTATTACTAATTTAATTAGTGCTGTTCCTTGAATTGGACAAGACATAGTTGAGTTCATTTGAGGAGGTTTTAGCGTAAATAACGCAACTTTAAACAGATTCTTTGCTTTACATTTTGTATTACCTTTTATATTAGCGGCATTAGTTTTAATGCATATGATAGCTTTACATGATACAGCTGGATCAAGTAATCCTTTAGGAGTACCAGTATATTATGATAGAATGCCTATGGCTCCTTATTTCTTATTTAAAGATTTAATAACTATATTTATCTTTATATTTGTTTTAGGTATCTTTGTATTCTTTATGCCTAATGTTTTAGGTGATAGTGATAATTATATAATGGCTAACCCTATGCAAACACCACCTGCCATAGTACCTGAATGATATTTATTACCTTTCTATGCTATTTTAAGATCTATCCCTAATAAATTATTAGGAGTTATCGCAATGTTAGCTGCAATACTAATTATTTTACTATTACCTAAAGCTGATTTAGGGTTAACTAAAGGTTTACAATTTAGACCCCTAAGCAAGATAGCTTTTTACCTGTTTTTAGTGAATTTTTTAATGTTAATGCAATTAGGAGCTAAACACGTAGAAAGCCCGTTTATAGAAATAGGACAATTAAGTACTGCGTTTTATTTTTCTCATTTCTTATTTATATTACCGGCAGTAAGTATATTAGAAAATACTCTTGTAGATTTAGAATTACAAAATAAAGCCAAAAATATATAAGTATAACGCTATGTAAAGCTAGCCCTTGACTACAGAGTAGTGCTGTATTGTTACTACTAGCTAGCTATTTATTAGCTAGCTAGTGCTTTATATTTATACCTAAAACATTAAAGCTATAGCTGGCTCCTTCCAAATAATTAGGGGAGGGAACTTCGTTCTAGCGAAGCTAGTCCTAAATAAGGCGCTGGCTTTGTAGTACGGGGCAAAGATTAAGATTGTAGATGGTTTTACACGGTGATTGCAGATCATTTGTACGAGGTTCAAATCCTCCTTAATCTTTTTTATTTAGTAGCACTGCCCCTTAAGGGGGCAGTGCTATGAAGGCTTAGAAAAAACTCCTCTCTTCGTTAACAAGGCTTAGCAAAGCTCTTCGTATTCATAGCTATGCTATATAAAGTAGCTTGTGCTAACTGGAGCTATTACGGCTAATAGTAGAGCGAGCTTGCTAACAAAGGAGGGCTACGAAGTATGCTTTAGCACATTTTTCTAGTAAAATAGCGCAGCCTAAAAAAAAATATATTTTTTTTTTTAAGCTAAAGTTCGCTCTTAGTTTCCATATAAAATAAGTTTTAATCGCTTATTAATTATATATTAACTAATATTTATAAATATGAATAAGTTACTATTAATATAGATGAATTTTTGTTATAGTATTAGTATATTATTACGCACTACCCTTGGTTTTATAAAAAAAAAATACTGCTAATCCTTAGCTTTACTTTAGCTTGCTTTTCAAAGCAAGCGCAAAAAAAAAATAAAAAAAAAAAATGCATTAGCTATAAGTATATATATACTTAGCTGCATAAGATAGGGCTAAAAACTATATTTATAAGAGGGCGAAGCTCCGGTAGGCTACGAAGTATGCATACTTCGTTAGAAAAAAATACATTATATATTTTTCGTATTTTCGGAGAAAATCTGCAAGCTACGCATTTTTTTTTACCCTATAGCTTAACTATACTATAATAATTACACTAAATAGCCACGATGGTCGTTATTATATAAATGATCGTAGCCTGCTTTTCTGTTAAGCCTGCTATGAAATAGAGCTAAAGCTTTATGCATGCATATTTTTTCATCGAAAAATCTAAGTTAAGCACGAAGAAAACAAGAAGGGGCTAAGCAAACAAAAGTAAGCGAAAATAAATATTTGTATTTTAAATATTTTAGATTAGTACTTTTATGGCTGCTAGATTGCGAATATATACTTAGCCAGTTAGTATTCGCAAGCTAGCAAACTAGAAGCATATATTCCGTATATTGCACTATTAGTAGCCATAATCGAATAATTTTATAAATTATCAGGCTGCATAGTTTATTACTGCAGTTTAAAACTAAGTAGCATAAATAAGCTAAACCACATGATGAATGCGCAAGCTCGCACTTATATATTTTTTAGTAGTAACTAGCACTAGCTAGTGCTAGGCGAGCGGATAATAAATTACAAAAATAAGAGGGAACTTCGTTCTAGCGAAGCTAGCCCTAAAATTAAAATATAATATGATTGTAGAACAGTTATTACATTACATTACATTACATTATTTTATAGTGGAGAGCTTTAGCATATTTTAGGCGGAGGCCAGAGGGCTACGAAGTATGCTTTAGCATATTTTTCTAACAAGGCGCAAGCTCTAGCGTAGCCCTCCGAAAAAAATATACAAAGCCCCACCCAATTAAATTTAGCCAAATTTTTAGAGGAGGATAGTAAGAGGAAATAGAGCTTGCCTTCCCTTTTGCAAGAAAGAGTAAGTTAGCTTGTAATTATTAATTAAAAATATTAGTTAATAACTTTTAAGTGAAAAATTATGTTCACAAAAAGTACTTAAATTATTTCCTAATTTTGTCTTTAGATAAGGAAAGTTGTTCCCACCAGCCTAGTTTAACATTAAGATCCCAAATGTCTATGGGTATGGAAAGATGATTTAATTCAACAAATGCTAAAGATATAGGTACATTGTATTTAATATTCGCTCTTTTCTCTGGATTATTAGGTACAGCTTTTTCAGTGTTAATTAGACTTGAACTTAGTGGGCCAGGAGTTCAATATATTTCTAATAATCAATTATATAACAGTGTAATAACAGCTCACGCTATATTAATGATATTCTTCATGGTCGACAATTGAAGACTATTTAATTTTAATTTTCAAGCTAGCACGAAAAAAAAATACATTTTTTTTTACTCGAGGAGCTCTCAATAATAACCAAAACAACACTATTACTATTACAAATAGTAATAATAACAATAGAGCTTCGCGCCCTAATAAAAATAACGATGAAGATAAAATACCACTATATACTAAAGTATATATAGAAAACCCTTTTAGTAATAGAAATCTTATCTTAAAAGTATCGAAAAATCAAAAAGGTGTTTATATTTGAGAAAGTAATGATCATGCTTATGTAGGACATTCTATTAATTTGTATAATAGAATAAGTTCTTACTTTATGCCATCTATTCTTCAAACTAAAGCACGTAGAGTGTTACGTTATTTTAATAAACACGGATTTCAAGATACAAATCTTACAATTTATATAATGGATGAGAATTCTAGCTTAGATGAAGTTGTAATCTTAGAACAACATTTTATAGATACTTTAAAACCAAGTTTAAACGTAGATTTGGTGGCAAGCAGTTCTGGTTATCATGAACCAATGAACCAAGAAATAAGAGATAGATTACGTAAACAAAGAGGTACTCCCGTATATATTTATAACCTAGAAGATTTTACTTTATTATATATATTTGAATCGAAACAACATATGTATGATTCAATAAGTATTCATCATAAAACTTTAAATAACTGTTTAGATGCAGGTGCAGCATATTTAGATACTTTATTTTTATCTTTGGATTTAATAGAAGAATCTGAAAATACGAATTTATTAACTCTAGATGGAATAAAAGAGTTGGTAAATGAAAAACGTGCATTATATACAGTTAAACATCCTGCTTCTATTTCTATTTTAGCAGAATTTAAAGATGATTCAAGTAAGAATCTGGAATTTTCATCGTTAACAAGTTTAGCTAATCACTTAAAAGGAGATCGTATAACTATTAGACAATACTTAAAAGGTGTAAAATCAGGTTATTATAGAGGAAAATGAAAATTTACATATAAAGATTAAATAGAAAGGCATGGCCGGGTAAGGCAGAAATGCTTTACTTTATTTTCACTATATGCTGGAATCCCCTTAGAGCCTTTAAAACTAGTACCGCAGACTATATGTTAGCAGTGGAATACAGTGACATTTTAAAGGATTGGGCAATCAGCAGGAAACCAAAGATAATTTTGTTATCTAGTAGGTTCCCCAGAGACTACACGTGGAATATCTTAGTGAATATTTTATGATATTCAAAGATAAAGATATAGTCCGTTCATATTCGAAAGAATATGAGTAAACGTATGCCAGCATTAATAGGTGGGTTTGGAAATTTTTTAATGCCTCTAATGGTAGGTGGTCCGGATATGGCATTCCCTAGATTAAATAATATAAGTTTCTGATTATTACCCCCTAGTTTAATATTATTGGTATTTTCAGCCATAATTGAAGGTGGAGTGGGAACAGGTTGAACACTTTTGAAGGATAAGGTGTTGCTCTTTGGTAACTTAGAGGCAATAAAACTCTACTCGATGCGTGAAACTCTTGAAGTTTATATAGCTTATACTATTATCTACTCACTTTTAATTTTAGTAGTAATAATGTTAATAGTATTCTTAGGTTTTCTTATAAAAAACCTAAGTACAAGACAATATGCCTGGGAACTAACTAAATTAATGTTTAGAGCCCATCAGAGACTAAATGTAGAGCATCCTAATAATAATAATAGTTTATTTGACCATTCTAGATCAATTAATAGATTTAAATATTACGAAAATAAAGATAATTTCCATCAATGATTAGTAGGTTTTACTGATGGTGATGGAAGTTTTTCGATTGTCAGAGTAGCTGAAAGAAAATGAACCCTATTTTTTAAATTAACTCAGAGTACTTATAATTTAAGAGCTATACATTTTATTAAAAATCAATTAGGCGTAGGTTCAATTTACGTAGATAGCGATTGTAATAAAGCAGATTTTAGGATAAGAGATAGAAAAACTATAGGTGCTGTGATTTTACCTATTTTCGATAAATATCCTCTATTGACTAGTAAATACTTTTCATATTTAAAATTTAAAAAAGCATATGAAATATTAGAAAATCCAAATTTATCTACTCAAGATAAAGATAATTTATTACTAGCACTACAAAAAGAACAAATGCCTTTAGATTATATTTCTCCTGCATGAAAAACAGTAAACTATGAAGTTAATGATACAAATATAGCTAAATCTGTTATGAGTAAATATTGACTTATAGGTTTCACTGAAGCAGAAGGAAGTTTTTATCTTGTAAGTAAAGATTCTACTCGTATTGTTCATGCTTTTGAAATAACTCAAAAATTAGATTTTATCGTTTTAAAAGCTATAGCTCATATATTGGGTATAAGTGTAAGTAGAAAAAAATTACATTACACAGTAGTTACTACAAATTCACGGGCTATTTCAAATATAATAGATTACTATAGTAAAACTATGAAAGGTATAAAAGCTGTAGAATTTAGAATTTGAGCTAGATCTTATGTGAAACATAAAGGTAACTATGAAAAATTAAATAGTATAAGAGAAAATATAAGAGTTTTCAGACAAATCAGATTTAATGACAAATTTAAATATAAAGATTAAGATCTATAATGGATTAGGATGAAGGTATAGTCCAAACTATCATGAAAATGATAGAAATAACGATAGTATTTAAAAGAGTATGCTGCATATTTTATAAAATATGCAGCGACTAAATTTATAAATATGAGGTTATAAATACAAAAATGTTATCCCCCATTATCAGGATTACAAAGTCATAGTGGACCAAGTGTAGATCTTGCAATATTTACTTTACATTTAACTGGGGTAAGTAGTTTATTAGGATCAATAAATTTTATAACAACAATTGTGAACATGAGAACACCAGGAATAAGATTACATAAATTAGCCTTATTCGGATGAGCCGTAGTTATAACAGCAGTATTACTTTTATTATCATTACCTGTATTAGCTGGTGGAATTACTATGGTGTTAACAGATAGAAATTTTAATACATCATTCTTTGAAGTAGCTGGTGGAGGAGATCCTATATTATTCCAACATCTTTTCTTGAGAGATATTTTAATGAACTATTAAATTTTAGCTATTATAGGTATAATTAAAATAGCCAATAAATCTAGCTTTTCATTTAAATTAAAGTATAGTACGAGCTTGCGCGAACGAAGTCCTAATAAGTAATTTTAACTTAGAGTCCTTTTACTTTAAATATAATGAATATTTACCAGGCAATTCTTTACCTTCAGAAAAATTCTTAATTTGATTCATAGGATTTACAGAGGGTGAAGGATCTTTTATAATAAATAAAAGAGGCGATCTTTGTTTCGTTATTACACAAAGTAATATAGATATTTATGTATTAGAATTTATACAAGAGACTTTAGGATTTGGTAAAGTAATACCTCAATCAAAAGTTACAAGTAGATATGTTACTCAAAATAAAAAAGAAATCGAATTATTTGTTCATTTATTTAACGGTAATCTTATATTACCATGTAGAAAGGGAAAGTTTGAAGAATTTGTGAGCTGCGCAAGCTAAAGCTCGGGTTTATTAATGCATGAGTATCTAAAGGAAGAATTAGATTAGATACAGTTGAAGTAAAACATACTTCAATTTTATGGCGCAAGCTCTTTAGATAATAAATGACTTTTAGGTTTTACCGATGGAGAAGGTTGTTTTACTTGTTCCATAAATAAAGATAAAGGATTTAGTTTTAATTTTAATATTGCTCAAAAATGAGAGCAAAATGTTAAAATACTTGAACATCTTTGTTTATTATTTAATGGGGGAGGGGTAAAGTATCAAAACATGCTTCAGGTCACAATGTCTATGAATATAGAATAGGTGGATTAGATAACTGTAAGAATATATTCACTTATTTTGATAACTATAAATTAATTACGAAAAAATCTGCTTCGTATGTAGTATGAAAAGAAGTACATGCTGATTTATTAAATAAAAATCATTTAGTGCGCAAGCAGTGCGCAAGCAGTGCGCAAGCTACCAATAAAAAGGATTGAATTAAAAGAAAAAGCTAGATTAATTAATAAATTTAATTAAAATATGGGAAAAAAAGTCAAGGTTTAACGTACAAGTTATGAAACTCTCAGGACAGATGTAAAAAGATATAAGATCCGAAAGAGTAAATATTCTATATTGAATATACCTTAGATTTAGTTAGTATTTAGTCAATATTACTTGCAACTCTTAAGTATAATACATATATGATTGAATATATGTTATTGTACATATTAAAGCGGAGCTATAAAAAAAATATATTTTTTTATATGTGGGCGAGCTTGAGCTTGCGCCTTCATAGCCGCTATTTTTCTAGAAAAATATGCTAAAGCTCGCTCTCGGAGAAAAATCCGCAAGCATACTTCGTAGCCCTCTTAATATAAGGAAAAGTTAATAATAATACTAGCAATACTAGTGTTAACGGTCAATGAATATTCTCGTTCGAAGACCGTCGGTTATTTAAGTGACCGCTACAGACTGGTTCACTGGTAGGTGGCTGAAATGCTGCTTAATGTACAGTCGATTTCTTCCGTATTATAGATATACGCACAAGCCCTGGATTACTATATCAGAGGTACCTGGATTTAACAAGAGAATTAATAAGTAAGTTAAATTTGAAGAAATGGATTCTTCGGACACCCAGAGGTTAAAATTACAAGCCTCTTAATGTTGCTATATGCTGGAAACGCTTCGCCAACAAGTTTTAAATACTCCCTCTTAATTGATATAGTAAAAAAGTTAAAACAATGAAGCCAATCAGCAGGTAACACTTTAAAAAGTGGAACCCCAGAGACTATACGCGACAATACTGAAAATTTAAAAAATATATCTATTCATGTACCGAGACACTTAAAACCGTTAAACGATCAACAATTAGGACATTATCTAGCCGGATTAATTGATGGAGATGGACATTTCAGTTCTCAACAACAGTTGGTAATTGTATTTAGTTCCCCCGATGTTCAGTTAGCCTATTATATAAAAAGTATAATAGGTTTTGGTAAAGTTAAACAAGTTAAAGATAAAAATGCTTATTTGTATATTATATCCAATAAAGATGGCATGCTTAGAGTTATCAATTTAATTAATGGTAGATTAAGAACTATTAATAAATTTAATCAAGTTATTAATAATGTACTTGCTCATTCGAAATACTCAAAAGAAAGTATAGAGTTTAAAATAAATGACTCCAATGATTTTCATAATCACTGACTTGCTGGATTTTCAGATGCAGATGCTAGTTTTCAAATTAAAATTATTAATAGAATTAATAAACCTAGACCAGAAATTAGATTAAACTTTCAAATAGTAGCTCCGCCCCAAAAGGATAAAAATGTTTTGTTTTGATTAAAAGACCTATTTGGAGGTAATATAGGATATAGAGAAAGTCGAGATAGTTATTACTATGGATCAACTAGTTTTGGTTCAGCTCGAAAAGTAATACATTATTTTGATAATTTTCATTTACAATCTAGTAAGCACAATAATTATCTTAAATGAAGAAAAACATACATATTAATACAAGAAAGAGATCATTTAACGGGGCGAGCTAGCGCCCTCGGTATAGAAAAAATTATAAAATTGAAAAATTCAATGAATAGGGCTGCGCAAGCTAAAGCTCTTCAGTATAAGATAGAGTCCTAACAAAAACGAAAGTTTTTGAGTATTAATCTTAATAGATCTTAATTAGACTATTAAATTAATCAAAATTATTGTTATATATTAATTGTGCCTGCTTTCGGTATAATTAGTACAACTATATCAACTAATTCAAATAAACCAATATTTGGTTATATAGGTATGGTGTATGCTATGATGTCTATAGGAATACTAGGATTTATAGTATGAAGTTGAGTAATGATGGCTTCGCCCTATAGTGATATAGGGAGTACAATTAATTTCGCTATATGCTGGAACAGTTTAGTGCTAATTAGTACCTTGCATGGTAAAAATCTAATTAGCTATACTCAATCAGCAGACAATCTGTCCCTGTATTCCTTAAAGGATAACAAACAGAGTGTCTCAGAGACTACACGCGAAACATCTTTTAGGCGCAAGCATACTTCGTTAGAAAAAAAAAATACATTTTATTTTTACGCATTCCATATTTATTATAATACATTATTTAAAAATAAAGACCCTTTATCTGATGAATGATTAACTTGATTTATTGGGTTTGCAGAGGGAGATGGAGCTATTCAAACCTACGATGAAGGTAAAAGAGTTCGTTTTGTTCTTACTCAAAAAGAAAGTGATATACTTCATAAAATACAATTTAAATTAAACATAGGTGTTGTTAAACATTTTCCTCAAGGAAAGAGTGGAAAAAATAATGATTTTTATAGATGAATCGTAGATAACCCTTCACATATTTTACTTTTAGCTTTATTATTTAATGGTAATCTAGCTCAAAGCCATAGAATTAAACAATTAGCTCTATGAGTTAATGCTTTAAATAATCGTTTTGGTTCTGAAACTATAAAGTTAAATAATACTCCTGTTCCAGTTACATTACAAGATGGCTGATTATCAGGGTTTACTGATGCTGAAGGATGCTTTAATGTATCTATTACAGCAAACTCTAGATATACATTAGGTCATGTAATAAAAATGCGTTATATATTAGATCAAAAAGATGGTGTTATACTAAATAAAGTATACGAATTATTTGGATTTGGTAAAGTAAGATTAAGATCTGGAACTAAGGATGTTTATCGTTATACAGCTACTGGATTTAAAGCATTGCATGATGTGATAGTATACTTTAAATTATTTCCATTACAAACTAAAAAAGCTTTTTCTTTTGAAAAATGATGAATTGTTCATAACCAAGTGTCTAATAAATCACATTTAACTGATGAAGGATTATCACAAGTAAGAATTCTGCAAAAACAAATTAATTTAAATAATAGTACGACAAATAAAGTAGGAGCGGCGCGCTTCGCTACAAAGATGAAGATATAGTCCGACACTTCTTGTGAAAGAAGCATACAGAGCTAGCGCCTTGTATGGGTAAATAAAAAAAAAATATTTATTAACGATTTTGCATCACATGTATACAGTTGGATTAGACGTAGATACAAGAGCTTACTTTACAGCTGCTACATTAATAATTGCTGTACCTACAGGTATAAAAATATTCTCATGATTAGCTACTTGCTACGGAGGATCTATAAAAATGACACCATCTATGTTGTTCTCATTAGGTTTTGTATTTATGTTTACAATAGGAGGATTAATAAACCACTTAGTTCTCCCTTTAAAGATCGCTATATGCTGGGAACTTCTGACAATTATACTACTAGAATTATATTCAGTGACAATGTATAATTTTGAACAATCAGCAGGGAACCAACGGGTATTTAATGCTCTAGTAGGTCCCTCAGAGACTACACGCGATCCTCGTAAAATATTTACGAGAAGATATAGTCCATGAAATAAAAATACATTAATTCATTCATTTAGTAACAATAGTTTTAATTCAAGGCGCAAGCTCTCTATTTATAGCTTACGTAACCATTATTCAACTTCTAGTAAAGAAGATAATACGAAAAATTTAGTAGCTTTAGCTGTATACCCGGAGGGATACACTTCGTTAGTAGCTCCACTAAAGATATATTCTCAATTTAAAGAGGATAGATCTTCTATTTTAAAAGAACAAAAAGATAAATCAGGGATTTACTGTCTAATAAATAACATAAACGGGCATTCTTATATAGGTAGTTCTATTAACTTAGCTTCTAGAATGAAAAATTATCTTAACAATACTTTCTTAAAAAGTAGACAAAATGCTAATATGCCCATTGTAAAAGCTTTACTTAAGTATGGTCAATCTAACTTTACTTTACTAATAGTGGAGTATGTAGAACCCCAGGTTTTAACTGTTAGAGAGACTTATTATATAACATCTATATTGCCTTATTATAATGTATTAAAGCAAGGTTATTCTTCTTTAGGTTATAAGCATACAGAAGAAACTAAACAATTATTATCAGAATTGGCTAGTAATAGAGTACATAGTGATACAACTAAAGGTTTAATAGCTAAAGCTTTAACAGGTGAAAATAATCCTTTTTATAATAAAAGTCATTCTATGGAAAGTAAAGTAAGAATGATGGAAGCTAAATCAGCTTATCCTGTTTATATTTATGATTCCTTTAAAAATTTATTGGTTATTTTCCCTTCCGTTTCGTCTTTAGCTCATTTAATTAAATCTAATCACCCTACTATTGTTGAGGCTATAAAAGAGCAAACTATATTTAGAGGTGAATGATATTTTACCAATATACCTTATAATATAAGTGATAATCCTTTAATTTCTAATTGGACTGATAAAGAATGTAAAGAATTAATATTAGATATTAATAATATGAGTCATATTAGAAAAGGAATATTTATGTATGATACTAATAAAAATTTCATACGTAAGTATGAAGGAGTAACGGATGCACAAAGAGACTTAAACATTAGTCATAGTACAATTAAAAAATATGCTAAAATAGGGGGTTGTTATAATGGTTACATATTTAGTTATGAAAGATTAAATGATTAATGTATTTTATTCGTAAGTGGTGTTGTATTAGCCAATGCATCACTTGATATAGCTTTCCATGATACTTACTATGTTGTTGCTCATTTTCACTACGTTTTAAGTATGGGAGCTGTATTCGCAATGTTTGCTGGTTGATATTTCTGAATACCTAAAATATTAGGTTTAAATTATAACTTAAATTTAGCTAAAGTTCAATTCTGACTTTTATTCATAGGGGTTAATCTTACATTCTTCCCACAACATTTCTTAGGTTTACAAGGAATGCCCAGAAGAATTAGTGATTACCCTGATGCTTTTGCAGGTTGAAATTTAATCAGTAGTATAGGTTCTATAGTAAGTGTAATAGCTGCTTGATTATTCTTATATATTGTATATTCACAATTAGTGGAAGGAAAAGTTGCATCTAGAAATCCTTGATTAACTCCTGGATTCTACACAGACGTACTGCAAGCGAATTTAAATAGAAGTTACACTAGCTTAGAGTGAGGATTATCAAGCCCACCTAAACCTCATGCATTTGTTAGTCTACCTTTACAAAGCTAAAATTAATGCGCTTTAGTTTTTAGCTTTATATATATCTTTATCTGGTTAATTAGATATCCATGCATTATTTAGCGCAAGCTGCCTATAGCCAGGCTAAAAAAAAAATCAATAAAGCTATCCATAAAGCAAACTCTAGTTTACCCGGGGAACTTTGTTCGCCACAGACGCATCTAACAGGATTAGATAAGTAGTTACCATTTATCTATAAATATGGACTTATAGCTAATCTTAGTATATAGGATATATATATATTAAGAGGGGGTTATATTCCTAGTCTCATTAGCTCAATGGCAGAGCAGAATACTTCTAATATTTAGATCTTAGTTCGACCCTGAGATGAGATATGGTATAGTATTAATATTATACCCTGGTTAAGTTTGTAGATAATAAGTAGTCTATTAAATCAATAAAAAAAATTTTTTTTTGGCTATTTTTGCTTCTCGATCATAATATTTAATACCTACATTTAATACCTAATTTAGCTTGTAAAGCACGAATTCTAGAGGAGGGGTAAGGAAGGTACCCTTGCCTTCTTCATACTTTAGCTTGTTATAGCTTCGCTTCATCGAGCTTTACTTAGCTAACTTACTAATTTCGGCTCCTTAAAAGTGGGGGGGAGGAGCTAGCGCCCGCCTTCATAGCAAGCTCTTAAGGATTAACTAGCTAATTCCAGTAATTTCTGTAATAGTAGTAAAGTTTACTTCGATCTTTGATTGTCAGTTAAGGATGTAGAAGCGGCCACACATTTTTTCGAGGGCGAGCTATAAAAAAAATATATTTTTTTAGCCCTCGTAAATAAAAGAGAATTTCTCTTATTATTTATATTAGTATTATTTACAGTTATATTAGGTGTATATCCTTCTTTAATTTTAAACGTATTAGATTATTCTATGAATAGTTTAATATATAGTATATAAGCTTAGCTGCGCTTAGCTATAAAAGAATAGGAGGGGAGCTTGCGCGAACGAAGTTCCTCTGGGATGCTTCGCCGCGCAAGCTAAAGCTCCCCCTACATTAATAGCTAAGCAGACTAAAGCTCTTATATACTTTTTTTTTTTACCTACGAGTGACGCTGTGTGCACGTATTATAATCAAATTACAATAACAAAAAGTATGAATATAAAATTAATTAATCTTTTATTATATAAAGATATACATATACCTAGACCTCATGTATTTGCAGATCTTCCGTTAAAAAGTACGGCTACGCCGGTAGAGCTTACAGAAATAACTTTAAAGATTAATGAACTATTACCTCAACTTTCCGATTTTATAAGTCAATTTCACAATATAATATTAACTAATAATATAAATGTTATAACAGATGGAGGGGGTAATATGTCATTAGATGTTCCTGGTAATATGTCGGACACTGATGCTGAAAAATTTAGCAGAAGAATAAGTATTATTGATCGTTTAATAACAACACGTGGTCAAGAAATTAATGATTTATTACAGAAAGGATTAGAAATAGAGGGTAAATTAAAGAAAGAAAACGTTAACTATACTTCCCAAATATTAGATAAAGTTAATGAATTTAACAGATTAAATGCTTCTTATAAACATTAATAGCAGCTATGGTTGTACAATAATTATTTGCAGCTTACTGCTTGCAGCTAGCTATAAGAATAACCCTTCCTTAGAAGTGCAGGTAGCACTATAATAAAAAAGTGTATAAGCTACAGAGCTAGCCTGCAGGGATATGTAGAGAAGCGCAAAGCGCGAAGCGCGAAGCGCACTAAATTAGTATTATTAATATTATAAGATTAAACAAAGTAATAAAACCAAAGTTAGCTTGGCTATATTCCTTTTTATTACTCTTCTAGCTTATTAAAGCTAGAGGAATATCTAGACATATTACTGGATATAAATATAAAAATGGGCTAGTAAGTTAGCACACATCAACAGAGAAAAAAAAAAATTAAAAATAAAAAAAAAATGAATTATTCTCCTACTCTTATTTCAATAATTGAAAATATTATATTGATGTTACCCGCTTTATTAGTGGTTGCTTACGTTACTGTAGCCGAAAGAAAGACTATGGCCAGTATGCAAAGAAGACTGGGTCCTAATGCTGTAGGATACTATGGTCTATTACAAGCATTCGCAGATGCTTTAAAATTAATCTTAAAAGAATATGTAGCCCCTACACAAGCTAATTTAATACTATTTTTCTTAGGACCTATAGTGACATTAATATTTGCTTTATTAGGTTATGCAGTTATTCCTTACGGTCCTGGACTATCATTAGGGGATATGGAATTAGGAATATTGTATATGTTAGCTGTTTCATCTTTAGCTACTTATGGTATTTTACTTGCAGGATGAAGTGCTAATAGTAAGTATGCTTTCTTAGGATCTTTAAGAAGTACAGCTCAATTAATTAGCTACGAATTAGTGTTAAGTTCTGTATTATTAATAATAATAATGATAACAAATAGCCTAAATTTAAATATAAATGTACAATTCCAAAAAATAGTATGATTAGCTTTACCCCTATTATGTATATTAATAATATTCTTTATAGGATCTGTGGCAGAAACTAATAGAGCACCGTTTGATTTAGCAGAGGCTGAATCTGAACTGGTAAGTGGATTTATGACAGAACACGCAGCAGTAATATTTGTCTTTTTCTTCTTAGCTGAATATGCTAGTATTGTATTAATGTGTATATTTACTAGTATTTTATTTTTAGGTGGTTATTTATTAGAATTTGACATTGTATATTGATTTGATTTATTTAATTATGTATATGCATATATTTTTGATATAAACTGAGTTAGATCTCTAGAATATTTTAAATTAAGAGAAATTTTAACTAGTTCTTTTGTAGATGCCTTTTTACATAGTATAACTTTAGGTATAAAAAGCTCAATAATGATATTTATATTTATCTGGGTAAGAGCCTCTTTCCCGAGAATTAGATTTGACCAGTTAATGTCATTCTGTTGAACTGTGCTATTACCAATTTTATTTGCTTTTATAATATTAATTCCTTGTTTATTATATATATTTGGAATAACTGTTGTAAATGTGAACATGTTTTAGTAACTAGTCAAAAAAAAAGTAATAAGCTATAATAAGCTCTCGTATATAGATATTTCTAGAGATAAAAAGGGGCTAGTAAGTTAGCACACATTAACCGAGAAAAGAATTAAAAATAAAAAAAAAATGAATTTATCAACCTCTATATTAGAAAATACAAAATTAGACGCAGTAGCACAGTTTTTTGGTAAAATTAATCTGTGCGCTAACGAAGTATGCATCGCCCTCGGAGGGATGCTTCGCCCGAAAGCTCTCTATTTAGTTTTAGTCTTAGCCTTCTTATTCATAATATCTATATTTTTTATATTTTATATGGAAAATAATAATCCTCCAAGTCCAAGGCCTGACAACTATTCTAAAATAACTGATGCAATCAATACTTGAGAGTGAATTGAGGACACGGAGCGAAAGAAGCATTATCCAATCTCCCGTAAAATATTATGTCAAATTAGGTCTAATGAGGGAATAAGCGATCATTTTAAGCGTAATTACATAGAATTTGGTCCCTCACATAATCTTACTATTAGGCAAGAAAATGCGTTCGTAAGACACTTACGTAACAATAGTGATGAGGCAGCTCGGTGTTATACATTTGGTAGTAGAGTAGAAAAAGAGGAAGATAAACTGCGAGATTACCTGCCCGCCCAGGAGGTTGACTGTCTTTATGAAAAAAATCAATCTACCCATCCTATTGCTGATCCTTTCATGCTACGTCTTGCTGTCGAATATGAATCGAGAAGATATGATAATCCCAAGGGATTAAAATGTGATAAGGGTAAGTTAGTAGAAATCTAGTGATTTTTTTTTATAACTAAGGAATAGCTTCGCTAGTACACATAAAAACTTATTTTTTTTTTAGGCCATGAGACACATGTATATAGGCGGACATAGTAAATTATTTGAATGATCTCTTTTTAAGGAACTAGATATGTTATTATCCTCATTAATCACAATACCATTATTAGGAACAATAGTTGTAGCTAGTATAGGATCATATAAAAAAAATTCAGAGTTATATACTAAAACCATTGCGCTAACTAGTAGTATAATAAATTTAATTATATCATTAGTTATGTTTATTTTATTTAATAACAGCTCTAATCAATTTCAGTATGTACAAGAGCACTACAATGTACAACTATTCGATATTTACTTGGGTGTAGATGGTATCTCAATATATTTTATATTATTGACAACAATAATAATGCCTATAGCATTATTATCTAATTGAGACTCTATAAAAGAAAATGTAAAATCTTATTTAATAATTATGTTATTATTAGAAACATTATTATTAGCAGTTTTTATGACATTAGATATAATGTCATTCTATATATTCTTTGAAAGTATATTACCTCCTTTATTTATATTAATAGGTTTATATGGATCAGATAATAAAGTAAGTGCGAGCTACTATTTATTTTTATATACACTGTGAGGTTCTTTGTTTTTACTACTGTCCATTTTAAGTACATCTTCTATAATGGGTAGTACAGATTTTGATACATTATTTAAACTAAATTTTGAATATAAAACTCAAATATTCTTATTTATAGGAATATTTATATCATTTGCAGTAAAAACTCCTACAATATTTTTAAACAATTGATTATTAAAAGCTCACGTTGAATCTCCTTTAGGTGGAAGTATTGTATTAGCCGCAATTGTATTAAAATTAAGTCTATACGGTGTATTTAGATTAATATTACCTATATTACCAAAAGCTTCTTTAGATTATACTTTTGTTGTATTTACTATAGCGGTAATTACAATAATATATGCTAGCTTTAGTACACTAAGAACTACAGACGTAAAAGAACTAATAGCCTATAGTTCAGTCTGTCACGCTTCAGTATATTTAATAGGAGTATTTAGTAATACTATACAAGGATTAGAGGGTAGTATTATATTAGGTTTAGCCCACGGGTTTGTGTCAAGTGGTTTATTTATATGTGCAGGTGGAATACTATACGATAGAACAGGTACTAGACTTATATATTTTTATAGAGGAATTACTCAATTAATGCCTATATTTGCTATATTATTCTTTATATTAGCTTTAGGAAATTGCGGTGCTCCATTAACTTTAAATTTCGTAGGTGAATTTATGTCACTTTATAGTATAATAGAAAGATTACCAGTATTAGGTGTTTTCGCTTGCTCTTCTGTAGTATTTTCTGCAGCCTACACTATATATATGTTTAATAGAATATCTTTCGGTGGTTCTTTCACTAGATTCTTAGAAGAAAGTATATACGATGTAAATAAAAGAGAATTTGTCTTATTATTTATATTAGTATTATTTACAGTTATATTAGGTGTATATCCTTCTTTAATTTTAAACGTATTAGATTATTCTATGAATAGTTTAATATATAGTATATAAGCTTAGCTGCGCTTAGCTATAAAAGAATAGGAGGGGAGCTTGCGCGAACGAAGTTCCTCTGGGATGCTTTGCCGCGCAAGCTAAAGCTCCCCCTACATTAATAGCTAAGCAGACTAAAGCTCTTATATACTTTTTTTTTACCTACGAGTGACGCTGTGTGCACGTATTATAATTATCATAATCAAAATTTATATGCCACAATTAGTACCTTTTTATTATATGAATGAAATAGTATTTGCTTTTGCTATAATAGTATTTATTCTATACGTATTATCTAAATACATATTACCAAGAATAGTGCGTTTATTCTTATCACGTATGTTTATTAATAAAATATAATATATATTAGTGCTATCATACTCCTTCGGCTGCTAAAAGCAAGCTAAAAGCTAAAAGGAAGCATTAATAATGCTATAGCTCGGCTACGCTAGCTAGAAGGTATATTAATAGCATAGCTAGAGAAAAATATGCATAGCTAGTAAAATAAATATGAGCTTGTAACGATATAAGCCACACTGTTAGCTATGAGTAGTTTAGTTATATAGGCTATCCCTAGCTTTCAGTTAAAGCTAAAAGCCCTTTATTTTTTTTTTTCTTGAGTCACTATTTCTGCTACGCAGGAATAGCTTTATACCATTGCACTCCGCTAGCTACTATTTTGCAAATATTTAGCTTTTTAAAGATTTATATATTATAGTAGTAATAATACTACTAAATGTTTTCTATAGAAAAACAAAATTTATTCTTAGCGCAAGCTGAAGAAATAAGAAGTCCTTTAGATCAATTTGAAATAAGAGACATATTAAATTTAGAAGTTTTAGGAGGTAACTTACATCTATCTTTAACTAACATAGGATTATATTTAACAATAGGAGCTTTAATTATATTAGTTTTAAGTATAGTTTCAACTAACTATAATAAATTAGTTAGTAATAACTGATCTATAGCTCAAGAATCTTTATATGTAACTATACATAATATAGTTATAGGTCAAATAAACCCTAAAAATGGTCAAATTTATTTCCCATTTATATATACTTTATTTATATTTATATTAGTAAATAATTTAATTGGAATGGTTCCATACAGTTTTGCTTCTACAGGTCATTTTGCATTAACATTTGCTCTTAGTTTTACAATAGTATTAGGTGCGACTATATTAGGATTCCAAAAACATGGTCTAAAATTCTTTTCTTTATTAGTACCAGCTGGTTGTCCTTTAGCTCTTTTACCTTTACTAGTTACTATCGAGTTAATATCATACCTTGCTAGAAATGTGTCATTAGGATTAAGATTAGCCGCTAATATAACTGCTGGTCATATGTTATTAAGCATATTAAGTGGGTTTGTTTATAATATAATGAATTCTGGTTTTATATTCTTCATTTTAGGACTAATACCTTTATTATTTATTATAGCCTTTTCAGGTTTAGAATTAGCAATAGCCTTCATCCAGGCGCAAGTGTTCGTGGTACTAACTAGTTCATATATAAAAGATGGATTAGATTTACATTAATATTTGTAGCGAGCTAGCTGTAGCTTTTGTAGCAATAAGAGGGACTTCGTTCGTGCTAGCTAGAACTATAGCAATTCGCTATAATAATAAGCTTTAGCTAGCTATGAAGGGAAGGCCGCGGCGCTATGAAATACTACGCCTTCATAGCTATCCTTTAAAATTAGCAGCCAGCGAATAGTAGTGGAGCTGGACTAAAGCTAAATATAGCCACCAGCTACCGCTATTACAGAAATTTATGGTATTAGCTAATTATAAGCTAAGCTTCGGTTAGCCTATTTTTTTTTTTTAATGACTATAGGTAAGCTATTAGTACTAAGTGTTTATATTGAGGAAAGTTATAAAGAACAATAACAATTTATCCTAAGGTGCTCGTAGAAATAGTGAGCTATAGCTTTAGCTTGCTATATATAGCAAGCTAAAGCTAAGCATTAAACTCTGCTTTGCACCCAGGAAATTAATAAAAGTTATATGATATATATGAAGAAAATAATACAAAATTATTTATATAATTTATATGAAAAATAGCGAGCAAGTAGCATTTTATAGAAAAGTATCTGTTTTAGTAATATTTACATTAAATAGCTTATATGTTTTTTCCTTAGTTAATGGATTTAGATCCATTAGTGATATATGAATAGTTCTATATCAAAAAAAAAAATAAAAGTTGAGTTTGGTGATGGCTCTGATTGAATGCTGTCCAAGTGCTTGACACATGCTAATCGTACGTTTTAATTGCTATCCCTTTGGGAAGGCGCAAGCTTGTAAGCAATTAAAAAGTGGTGTACAGGTGAGTATAATGATATTCTTCGCCGGCCTTAAAGTGGAGGTAAATCCTTCATAATAAATAAAGGAAACAGGATGAGAACTTGGCAAATAAAGCTAGGCTTCTCATCGTTTCTGCTTTAAGAGGATAATAAATATCTTCGAGATAGGTAGTAGTTAAGGTGATGACTTAACTAGCCTTAAACTCTCGTAGTCGAATCTGAAAGGTTGATCGACCACATTGGGTCTGAAAAAACCCCAATGCAAGTTAGTACAGCAGTGAGGAATCTTGGTCAATGGCCTAACGGCTGAACTGGCAACTTGGAGAAGTGGCAAGTCTTCCAGTATGGGGAGCAAAACAGCTATGGGTCAAGTCCGATATCTTTAGGAGAAGTCTTATTGTGAGGGCGAGTTATATAACACCATAGGACTGGCCGTCCCATATGAAAAGATTATATTAGAATTGAATGAAGCTTTGTTTATATATTGATAATGACAGTATATATATCGTGTCTTGACTAATTGCGTGCCAGCAGTCGCGGTAATACGTAAGAGACTAGTGTTATTCATCTTAATTAGGTTTAAAGGGTACCCAGACGGTCAATATAGCTTATAAAATGTTAGTACTTGACTAGAGTTTTATGTAAGAGGGCAGTACTTGAGGAGGAGAGATGAAATTTCGTGATACCAAAGGGACTCTGTAAAGGCGAAGGCAGCCCTCTATGTAAAAACTGACGTTGAAGGACGAAGGCACAGAGAACAAACAGGATTAGATACCCAAGTAGTCTTTGCAGTAAATGATGAATGCCATAGGTTAGATAAATCAATGTATATTAGTATAGTTGTCTAATAGGGTTAGCCTAGCAAACTAATGACCGTTAGGCGACGACGACTATTGAATCTTGATTATATTTGGTCTATAAATGAAAGTGTAAGCATTTCACCTCAAGAGTAATGTGGCAACGCAGGAACTGAAATCACTAGACCGTTTCTGACACCAGTAGTGAAGTATGTTGTTTAATTCGATGATCCACGAAAAACCTTACCACAATTTGAATAATTTTATTACAGGAGTTGCACGGCTGTTTCCAGTTAATGTTGTGAAACTGTGGTTTCCATGAAATTAACGTAATCCCTGGCTTTATTTTTTTTTATTTACGATAAAGCATTCAGTCCTGGAAATTTGGAAAGATAAAGGGGACAAAGACAAGTCATCATGGCCTTGATATTGTGGGCTATAGACGTGCCACATATTCCTAAACAAAGAGATGCAAAAATGTGAATTTAAGCTAATCTCAAAAAATAGGATATAAATTTTAAGGATTGTAGTCTGAAATTCGACTACATGAATAAGTAATTACTAGTAATCGTGAATCACCATGTCACGGTGAATAGACCTTGGATTGGTACTAACCACTCGTCACATGCTGAAAGGGGCATGCGCAATAAGTTTGCTTTCTTAGTAACAAGTAAAAAAAACAAATAGGTTTTATATATTCTTTTATTGGGAATCTTCGTATGCGTGGCTCTAATTAGTGTTAAGTCGAAATACGGTTCGCGTAGTGGAAGTTGCGCGGGATTAATTAACATTAACCATAAAAATATATAATATATAGATATTATATAAAGGAGGGTTCCTTTATTGGTAAGAAGGGTTGAGCTGTAAACTCAATAGCTGTTGCTTTTAAGAGTTCGAATCTCTTGTCTCCTAGAATTAGTAACTTAAATAGGTAAAGGACTTCCTTGTCACGGAAGTAGATGTCGGTTCGATTCTGATCTAATTCGTATAGTAGCATACGTAGCCTACATATCTTCGTTAGCTTTTATAGACTAGCTTTATAATTAGGGCGAACGAAGTCCCTTGCTGGACGGCTATAAAAAATATATTTTTTTTTATGGCTACGAAGTATGCAAGCTCGCTCCTCTCCTTTTTCAAAGAAAAATCAGCAAGCATACTTCGTAGGGAATAGTAAAACTTTTAGTTTTTAGCTTTTAGCTTGTCTTTAGCTTTTAGCTATCTGTAATTAAGGCGCTGGCGGCTAGAGGGGCTATTATGCTTTCCTATATAGGCGCAAGCTCTATTTATTAGCGCTAGCTAATGCTCTAGCTAATGCAGGAAAAGTTTCCATAGGTAGGGTAAGATATTTGCTAAGTATTATGTTTTATACATCTAGGTGTTCGAATCACCTCTTTTCCGTAGTCTGCATGCATATCTTTAGCTTTAGCTTTTAGCTTTATTCCGGGACGGAGGCTGTAGCGTATTTTATGGGGAGCTTTAGCTTGCAGATTTTTCGGCTGCGAAGCGGCCGAAAAAAGAGCTTGCATACTTCGTAGCTCGCCCGCATATAAAAAAAAAATACATTTTAAGGATAGCTTTGCTAGAACGAAGTTCCCTCCCCTAACAAAGGAGGAGTACACTTTGTTAGTAGGGGGCTTCGCTCTATGAAGGCGGGCGCTAGCTCCTCCGCGCGTTCATTGCTATTCCCGGAGGGATGCTTCGCCAGCAAGCTCCTCCTTCGGCTGTCTATTTGAGCCTCTATAGCTCAACGGTAGAGCATAATACTGTTAATATTATGATAGATGTTCGATTCATCTTAGGGGCTTTTAATATGTGTATATAACTAAAAGATTTATAATATATAATTTATATGACAAATTTAATAAGAAGTAATTTTCAGGATCATCCCTTCCATTTAGTGTCACCGTCTCCTTGACCGCTGTATACAAGTATTGCTTTATTTACTGTAACAGTGAACGGAGCATTATCAATGCACTTATTTAATAATAGCTATATAGTGTTTTACTTATCATTAATAACATTAGTAGCATCAATGTCTTTCTGATTTAGAGATATAATAGCAGAGGGTACATATTTAGGAAATCATACATTAGCAGTGCAAAAGGGGTTAAATCTAGGAGTAATACTATTTATAGTATCTGAAGGTTTATTTTTTGTAGCTATCTTTTGAGCATTCTTTCATAGTGCATTAACACCTACTGTAGAATTAGGAGCTCAATGACCACCTATGGGTATAGAACCTGTAAACCCATTTGAATTACCATTACTTAACACAGTAATTTTATTATCTAGTGGAGCGACTATTACTTATGCACACCACTCATTAATAAAAGGAGAAAGAAGAGGAGCTTTATACGGTTCTATCTTTACAGTTCTATTAGCTTTAATATTCACTTTTTTCCAAGGGGTAGAATATAGCGTTTCTTCCTTTACTATTAGTGACGGTGTATTTGGAACATGTTTCTTCTTCGGTACAGGTTTCCACGGATTACACGTTATTATAGGTACAATATTCTTATCAGTGGCTTTATGAAGAATATATTCATACCATTTAACAGATCATCACCATCTTGGTTATGAAGCTGGAATACTATACTGACATTTCGTGGATGTAGTTTGACTTTTCTTATATGTATCTATGTATTATTGAGGTTCTTAATTTATTAAGACTTTTGCTTTTAGCTTTTACCTGGTTGTAATTAAGGCGCTAGCTTTAGCTAGCGCATAACAAGAGCGTAGCTATGAAGGCGAGGACGCGCTTGCTTGTTAGTATTTTCGGGGAAAATCCGCAAAGCTCCTAGAAAAAAAAATGCCTTTTTTATAGGGACTTCATTCTAGCGAAGCTAGCACTAACAAGGCTTAGCAAAGCTCCTCGTACTCCTACACTTTTTACCATTAGAGTAATAAGCAAGCTAAAAGCTAAAAGCAAGTTAAAGCTCTGTATTTTTTTTTATGGCACAAGTTCGCTCTGTATTTTTCTTATAGCTGCTAATTCCTGCGTAATAGTCATAGTAATATTGTCGAATCGGTCTGCTAAACCCCTTTTGTATATAACCTAATAAGATTAAGTCTTAATTCAGACGGTAATCTATTTTATATAGAAAAAAGATAAAATAATCTTGCTAATTACTAGTATGCAGGAATCGGAACGCAAGCCCGATGAAGGCTTTGCAGACTTGCTTTTAGTTAGTTGTAATTAACGGCTCTTAACTAACTATAGCCAAATACTTATACCTTTATCTGGCACAGAGGTAGTTTTAGTTTGTTAGCTAAAGCTCGCAAACTCTTCGGGGGAAGATATGGAGTTAGAAGAATATGGACAAAGGAGTTATGTATAGGGGGGAACGAAGAGCTTGCGGGCGAAGCATCCCTCCGGGAATATGAAAAAAAATACATTTTATATTTTTCGTATTTTCGGAGAAAATCCGCAAGCTACCCACCCCATTAAAAGATAGCTAGGTGTGCTTATTACTATTCCTATTAGGGCTGCGCAAGCTAAAGCTCAATATGAATTACAGCGCTAGCTTGAAAAATCGTAATGCTACCGTAGTATTACCAGTAGCACTATGCATCCCTCGTCCATTGTAGCAAGCAAGCTAAAATTATGATACAGGTTAAAGACAAGATATAATTTTATTGCTATCCTAAATATTAGGTTAATATAAATAAAAAAAAAAAATACAATGTATTATCAACTTCTAGCTATACCTGAGATTTTCTCGAATGGGTATTTAACCGGATCTTTAGATATAATAAATATAACAGCTTTATTATGCGGTATTTTAATAATAATTAATAAAAACCCTATTGTATCAGTAATATTTCTAATAGGTTTATTTGCAAATATATCAGTATATTTAATATTAATAGGTCTTACATTTATAGGTTTAGCTTATTTAATTGTTTATATTGGGGCAGTTTCAATATTATTTCTATTTATATTAATGTTAATAAATATAAGAACAAGCGAATTACAAAGTAATAATAGAAATAGTGTATCTTTAGGTTTATTTATTACAATTCTTGCAAATTTTACTATATTCCAAGTACTTCCTTATTACATGGCGATATTAAATAATTACAGTAGTAAATTAAATACTATATTATACTATTTACCTTGAAATAAGTTTAGTGATATATTAAAATATATTAATAGAAACTTAGATATAACGAATGCCAACATTATGTTTGTATCAAGTAATAGTTGAGATAATAATATGGCTGAAACAGGACATACAGCAACGATAGGACATATATTATACACAAGTCACAATATGTGATTATTTATGGCTAGTTTTATATTACTATTAGCTATGGTAGGTGCAATAATAATTACTATAAAAGGTAAAGATTAATACTCATTAATGGTGTAATATATCTTATATACTTGTCTTTTTTAGGCGCTAGCTTGTAGCATTACTATTCTACTAACGAAGTGTTACACAGCTACATATTTTTTTCGGCGCAAGCTTAAGCTTGCGCCTAAAATCAGCTGCATAGCTAGCCTTCCTAATTAGGAGGGGGGACTTCGCTCCACAGGAATTAGTGGGGGGTGGCTAGGCTACAGTAATGCTATGAGCTATTAAAGCTGCGCTAGTTAAAGGTTAAATAAAAAAAATACAGAGCTTCAGCCTTTCTGGAAAAGCAGTAAACCTGTAAGAAAAATTAGTTCAATGGTAGAGCGATTGTTTTACACACAATAAGTTGAAGGTTCAAATCCTTCATTTTTCAATATTAAGGCTTGGTTTATTCAGAGCTAGTAGCTCGGAGTGCTAATTTTCTAGCTAGCATATTTTTCTCTAGTGCTAGCGAGGTATATAGCTAGTCATAGTCTTAAAAAAAAATATGCTTTATATAAGATTCCTTAACTTAAACGGTAGAGTGCATTTTTGATAAGAATGATATCAGCGTTCGATTCGCTGAGGAATTAAAGAGAATTGGCCGAGTGGTTTAAGGCGGTAAGCTTGAGTCTTATTAGGTTATATTCTAGCCACATCCGTTCAAATCGGATATTCTCTGAAGAGTGTAGTTTAATTGGCAAAATAGGAAGCTTCAACCTTCAAATTCTTGGTTCAAGTCCAAGTACTCTTGTTTTTTTTACGGATTAGGGCCGGCTTGGGTAGGCACTTCGTTTGGGACGAAGACTAGTTATGTTCGAATCATAATAATCCGATTAATTTTAGAAGTATTAGAGATAAAAAGATAGATAAATGAATATTTCTGCTACAAACACATTCCTGCACTAGCTAGTACTAGCTAGTGCTAGGTGGTGCCGATAAGGAATTACAGAAATAAGCGATATATTTTTTTTTTATAAAAAAATAATAAAAGCGAGCTAAAAGCTATATATATAGCTTTTAGCTTTGCTTAATTGCATGCATTAGAGCTAGAGCTAGCCATTAACAAATTTAAAAGCAGCTCTGGATATATAAATTATAAATGTAATTTAGAAATTTGTTATTCCTAATTAGGGGGTAGCTTGCGCCTTCTTAGAAGGCGGGCGCAAGCTCAAGCTCCCTCTTAGGAATCAGCAAGCTCTTCTAAATTATATAAGTATGGAAAGAAATTATTGTAGAATTTAAGCTATATATTAAAGAGACTTATTTATATAAATAGGTTTGCTAGCTGATTGTGTATATACGCAGGCCAATGCTTCTAATTTCATAGCAAGTGAGCTTGCTATGAAATAGGCAACCAGTAATATAAGCAAGTGTGTGCTATTTATAGCGCTAGCCTACAAACCTATAATTATATTAACTCTAAGAGAAATTTAATAATAAACGAAGTGAATTGAAATATCTTAGTAACTTTAGGAAAAGAAATCAAAAGAGATTCTATGATTAGCGTGAGCTAAAATAGACTAGCCTAAAAAGTCAAATGGTGGATAAACTGTTTAAATTAAATGGGGAACCTTCCTCAAAGGCTAAATATAATATATAAGCGATAGTGGAAAGTACCGTGAGGGAACCAAAACAAAAACAGTGATTTTATAAGCAGTTCGGAAAAATAAAAAAAAAAAGTTAGAACGTACCTTTTGCATAATGGGTCACCAAGTTAACATTAGATGCGAGTAGGAGGGAGCTAGCGCCCCCATGCATACGTAGTTAAACCGAGCGTTAAAATAACGGTAAGTATCTAAAGTTAGACCCGAAGCCTGGTGATTTTACCATAATCAGGATTATAAAAGTCCGAACGGAATATTGTAGCATAAATATCCGAAGAATTATGGTAGGTGTAGTGAAAGACAATACTGACCAGGATAGCTGGTTTTCTGCGAAACCTATAACAGTAGGCAATTTAAGTATAATATCTTAGCAGGTACAGAATTTAATCTCAGACAAGACATAAGGCTTAGCTTGCTAGCAAGTAAAGCTCATGTTTTATTTTGTACAAATTGGGGGATCATGAAGATTTTATCAGTGAGTATGTAGACTCGGAATGGCAAAGATATATCTTAAATCATCAGACATAGAATGATAAGGTTGTATGTCAAAAGGGAAACAGCCCAGAACAAGAGTTAAGGTTCCTAAATTATTAGTTGAGTGAAATTAAGAAGGTTTTTATTAAAGTCGACAAGGAGATAGGCTTAGAAGCAGCCATAATTTTATGACCTCGTAACAGAGCGCTTGTTAAGTTTTAAAAGCATCGAAAATTTATCGGATCTAAACAATATACCGAAACCTTGTCCATATTATTTTATAATTAAAGCTTAATTATAATTAAATGGGGTAGCAGAACGTTGAGCTAAATTAAGATTTTTATTTTTTAAATGAAATTATAATAATTTAACTCAAGTGATAATGGTGACATGAGTAACTAAAAGAAAAAATAAAATTTTTCCGCCTAAAGCTTATGGATGTAATTAAGTAACGGCCTCTAAGTTTATATTATCTAAAGATTTAAACGATGAGATAATCTTTTGTACTAAGGACGACATTTTAAGTGAAAAATGTACTGGAAAAATAGTACTAAATTAATGGCTATAGCTAATTAGTTAGCTATAGCTATAAATGAAAAGTAACCGTACCTAGAATCTGAAACAAGTAAGCTAGTAGAGAATACGAAGGCGTAAATGAGCTAACAATCATAAAGGAACTCGGCAAATTGACTACCGTAACTTCGGGATAAGGAGAGCTCATTATTCTTGATTAATATCAGGTAAAGAGGAAGAAGCATGAAATAGTGTTGTACGACTGTTTAATTAAAACACAGCACTTTGCTGAAAGATTAAAAATCTAAGTATAGAGTGTGATGTCTGCCCGGTGCCGGCTGGTTAACAGATATAATTAAATATACTAATATTTGATGTAGACGGAAACCCCGGTTAAAGGCGGCCTTAACGTGAGGGTCCTAAGGTAGCGAAATGCCTTGGCCGTTAAATGCGGTCTTGCATGAATGATGTAACGATACAACAGCTGTCTCTATGATTGACTCAGTGAAATTGGAATAGCTGTGCAGATACAGTTTACCTCTAGTTAGACGAGAAGACCCTATGCAGCTTTACTGTCACTAATTATAGAGTATGATAAACAATTTTCAGATTATAAGGTAATTGACGGCTAGCTTGTTCAGCAAGCTAGCTCTATGACAATGAGAATCCTTTATTTTTTTTTCATATGAATGAATTGGTTTAGGATTATGAGTAGGTAGCTGCTTCTGCTACTTGGCGCAAGCATATTGCTTGCGTCAGGTGTCTGAAGTATGCATTCCAGCTCATGCATAGTAAATCAACCTAATTCAGCTTATTTTCCTTTCTGCCATAAGCGCATTATGATAGATTTAACTTAAATTTTGAAATATGCCTAGCCCCTCCGGGGCTACTGCAGAAATAGATAAGTACCCTTGGCTAAGGAACTATCGCTAGGGGACAGTTTATGTGGGGCACAGACCCTGTAAAGAGTAAACAGGAGTGTCTAATAATTTATAATTATTTTGTTTGCGATTTAAGATAGTGAAACTATTTTTAATCATATAAAATTATTTATATGTACATTCGTTGTATATATATTTAAAAAAAGGTAGGATTTTCACTATATAGAAATTAGAGATAATAAAAATATTAAGAATATACGTTTCAGGCTGGGTAGGGAGCTATAAAAAAAAAATATATTTTTTTATAGCCCTCCTCCCTTTGAAAGGTAGCACTAATATTTTTTAGCTATTAAAACAGGCTATCAAGAAGCTAGGCTCTAATAGTTATGTATTAATTATCTAAAAAGCTCAACGGCTAAATCTTGCCTTACTGTTTGATTATCAACAAATCTTACAGTTGCGTAAGCAGGGCATAGGATCACAAGATGCAACAAGGAAAGATCTTGGATTATTGGAAAAGCTACGCTAGGGATGTTTGTCCTTTAATATTTTATTACACAGCGGCTTTAGTTAGCAATATTTTAGGTGCAAGCCTAAGCATACTTCGTATGCAAGAACTTGCTATAAAAAAATATTGCAGGCTAGCTAAAGCTCGATAGGTTTCACTTATCTATGCTGAGAAATAAGGATAATTAATAATATATTGGGTTAATTTCAAAAATTACTAGCTTGCATATTTTATAAAAAAAAATCAGCTAGCTCGTAAATTTGAAGCGAAATTTATCTTAGCATAAATTATAAGATAAAGACGTTCAACGACTATAAGGTGAGTTATATGCACAGCTTGCTAATCCCTTATTATTAGGGATTAGCAAGCTAAACAATAATCCTTTTTTACACCCAACATTATTATTATATATATATAAAAAAAAAGTAAAAAAAAAAAAGAATAAATA
>JABFAI010000009.1:0-123137 GCA_013266175.1 Fusarium gaditjirri | reverse complement strand
CGCCCCCCCCCCCCCCCGCTTACCCAGTCCAGTACTCGCTCTGGGATGTCCGGAAAGTGGATGGAACTTCACGAGTGTCCAGATTGATCAGATAAAAAATTTTCATCTCTTAGCCGATCTCGGGTTGGGGTGTGGACGTAGAAAGGTCCGGCTTTAACCCTGCACAACTGATGAGGGGCAACTCATCTTATCTGATCATCAGATTAGATAGATACTTGGCGCAAAAAAAGCCGCTAGAGGAAAAAAAACTTGGCCTCGCGCCGGCATGGGCAGATGGGCTAGATGGATCAAGCGCAGGGTTAGGGCGATGAAATGGCACAGTAGTACTGACACGATGAAGAATGCAAGTAGCCACAAAAGGTGCGTGGACGGCGAAGGAACTGGACAGAAGCATTGTCAGGACGGAACCATCTCCAGGGTCCCGGTTCTTTGTCATTCGAGACCGTGCCCTTGGAAACATGGCCGCAGTTGACCAATATGACACGAGCTTAGAAGCTCCAGCAAGAATCCTGGATGATCAGTCTACAAAAGTCCAGATGACTTCGCCTATAGATGACTGCGAGCGATGATGCAACGGCCAATATCCAGTGTGAGACGGCGTCTACCAGGACACCACCCACAGCTCATAAAATTGCCGCACCGGTTCGGCCTTGGTACAATTCCACTTTATTCGGCTTCTTATACACGCACTTGATTCCGAAATTGGCGTCAACCCCATCCAGGAGCATGGGCCTGAACGTAGTACGGCACTGATGGTGGGGCAGGACATCATGGCGGGCTAATACGGATGTACAGGTTGATAGCGTCTGTTTGAGCTTGAGTATGCATACTATTTCAAGGAAGAACCCTTGATCGGCATCCACTGCTGGTTTTTCTCGAGGGCTGCTTTCTTTACAGACCTCGTCGTGCTTCCCCGAAGTTCCCAAGCGATTTTGTCAGTTCCAAACTTCATCCGGCTCATCATGGCGACAGAAACGACGAATATACCTTCCGCGCCCTCGCGGCAACCACAGAAGCTCTCTGTCCTTGAGGGCCCTGTCGATCCTCCACTTGTTGATTTAACGTTGGGCGAGCTTCTTGAGCTTCAGACATACCAACATGGTAACCAAGAATGTCTGGTGATTCCCTGGACAGGCGCCCGCTGGACATACAATGAGCTCAGCCAACAGAGCTCATCTCTGGCACAATCGCTATTGGATATGGGAATTGGAGTTGGCGATCGTGTTGCTATCATGGCAGGTAACTGCGAACAGTATGCGGCTGTCTTCTTCGCAGTGGCCAAAATCGGTGCCATCCTTGTCATCCTGAATAACACATACACACCAACCGAAGCGATGTATGGGTTGAAGTTCTCTGACAGCAAGATTTTCTTCACAACGCCAAGAATCGGAAGACTCGACCAGACGCAGCTGCTACAGCAGCTTGAGAATAAGAAGACGGCCCCCATGGTCGTAATGCTGAGAGGAAACGAGTCTGGTAAATACCAGACCTATGACGAATTAGTGACTGCTGGTCGCAGGCGAAACCACCAAAGACTGTATCAAGCCATGACCAAGGTGCTTCCTCATCAAGTGGTCAACCTTCAATTCACAAGCGGAACGACCGGATTGCCCAAAGCTGCAATGCTCACCCACCAGTGAGTGATCCATAAATTCCCCTCAGCAGTGTGCTTGACGACTCTAAGCTGACGTGTTGATAGCAACCTGGTAAATAATTCACGCTTTATTGGTGATCGCATGCGGCTTGGTCCTGCCGATATTTTGTGCTGCCCTCCGCCACTATTCCATTGCTTTGGCTTGGTGCTCGGTCTTCTTGCTGTTGTCACTCACGGCGGCAAAATCGTGTATCCGGCGGAGGTCTTTGATATTGACGCAACTCTTAAGGCTATTTCGGATGAACAATGCACTGCTGTTCATGGTGTTCCTGCAATGTTTGATTCACTCTTCCAGGCAAAATGGCCCGAGGACTTCAACTGTGATAACCTGCGTACTGGCATCATTGCAGGTGCACCCGTTCCTCGATACCTTATGGAGCTTCTGGTAAACCGTTTCGGAATGACAGAGTTCACCAGTAGTTACGGCCTAACGGAGGCTTCCCCAACGTGCTTCAATGCCTTCACTGACGATTCCATCGATACACGATTGACGACCGTCGGTACTTTGATGCCTCATGCAAAGGCCAAGATTGTTGACCGTGATGGCAACATTGTACCTGTTGGTGAGCGTGGTGAACTCTGTATTGGCGGTTACCAGCTCCAGGCTGGTTACTGGAACAACTCTGAGAAGACCAACGAGACTATGATCCGGGACGCTGCTGGCGTCCTCTGGCTGCATACCGGTGATGAAGCTGTTTTTGACGAGAATGGGTACTGCTCGATTACTGGGCGCTTTAAGGATATCATCATCAGAGGTGAGTTGAGAAAATCAGTCTTGGCAGTACGGAATACTTGACTAACCCCGGTTCAACAGGTGGAGAGAATATCTACCCGCTCGAGATTGAGGAGCGTCTGATGGATCATCCTGCTATCACACGTGCTATTGTCGTCGGCCTCAAGAATAGGCATTATGGCGAAGTCGTAGGCGCCTTTGTTGAGTTGGCTGAAGGCCACCAGAAGCCCCAATTCGAGGAGATCAAGGACTGGTGCCGCAAGAGGCTCGGTGGCCATAAATCGCCCGCCCACGTCTTCTGGCTGGGTGATGGCGATGTTCCGGCAACGGTTCCTCTGACAGGAAGTGGTAAAGTGCGTAAGTTTGAGATGGCTAAGCTGGGCGATGAGCTTCTCCGAAAGCAGGAAGTAACTGCGAAGCTGTAGTCTGCAGTGGGCAGGGTTGGTTGAGTTCAAGCGATGAATTAGATGTGCATGTTTTGTTTTGAAGCGTGATCCGATTGTTAACTCGAATTTTGGAAGATAAAAGTTTAGGACCGAGAGAAAATGGAGGAGAGGCTATTATAGACGTAAATGGAAAGTAGCTGGTCAGACACCCAACACCTGCCGGGTTTTTTTTTTTCTTTCTTTTTTTTGGCAACACCTTATGCCCGCAACAGTCCAACCTTAGAAGCTGGAGACATGGCTCCTGTAGGTAAGTAATTTGAGGATAGTTAGAAACATATGATCTTTGCAATCATGAACTTTTTATTAGGTACCTACCTACTGTTCCGCGTATGTTAAACTAGCTAGTACCTAGGTATCTACCTGTATTTACTATAAATCTGCCATGTCCTTCATATCCTGTTCGACACTCACAGCTTAGGCACAAGACCAAGCTTTGTACCAGCAACAACCTTCTCATTGTCTGCTAGTGGGCACAGTTGGAAGAAGCGCTCTCGCGAAGATCTGACAAAGGCACTGCGCTGATGTGGCAGATCGACAAGTTTGTCTAGACCTGAGCCATGAACGAAGTCATACATGACAATAGTTGTGTTGGTCTCCTGAGACTCACCAACGACATACATAGTGCGCGGGTCGTCGAGATAGAGGTAATGCATCAAGCTGCTCCACCACGCCGACACGCGGTGTGGCCCGCGGAATCGCACGTCACCTACAAGGGAATGTCGGCCGCGGTCGAAGTCGCCAGCGTTGAAGTAACCGCCCAGTCGGTCCTCCTATCAAACAAAATCGTCAGAAAAGCAGCAGAAAGAAAGAAAGAAAGAAAGGCATGCATGAACATACCTTGGCCCAATAGACCTCGAAATATGCAAAGTGGATATCATCCCACTTGGCTAGAAGTGCGATCACATGCGGATCATCATGCACCCTGCGCAAATACTCCTGGTGTTGCTCCAAAGTTCCAGTCTGGCTCCATCCTTGGGAGACACGAGGATCATTCTGCCATTCATGAAAGAGACGTACGTGCTCGGTATCATTATAGTCTACTGACACCATGGAGAAGGTCTCATTAAGATGAGGAATCCATCGGCTGTAAACAACAGCCCCAGGTGCGGGCTTGGCTGGTCTGACTGGGTGCCATGACTGCTGAACTCTCTCGGGATCATCGGGATCTCCCGCAACTGTGATGGTCGTTGTGTTGTGTAGAGGAGTCAAAGGGAATGACCCGAGAGGGGTCGAGGCAGGCAGAGACGAAGGCGACTCTTCTGGGCACCAAACAGGTCGATGTCCGAATGGTGATCCAGCGCCTTGCCAGAAGGTACTTCGCAAGAGAAGGACGAGGCTCCCGTCAGTCTTGTCGGGGACTTGGCGCTTCTCTCGGCCTTTGAGAGGGTGATCAATGGCAAGCAACACTGCTGTGAGTTGTTGGCCCAGAACAGCGGCCCCAGCTCCATTCAACTCCAGTCGATATGATTCCACGGATGTTCTCAAAGTGAACAGAGCATATGCAAGCAGCCAGACCTGACCCAAGCTTGGCGACTCGGTGCCATCCCAATGAACGGTGACACATGGTGAACGGCGTGCCCGAGCCCACGGGCTGTTGTTGGATTGAGGTGGAAGCTCGCTTGACTTCAGATCAATTGGGTCTGAGAAAGCGAGGCCATCGTTGCAAAGATCAAAGGGCAAAGGCTTGTCAGATCCAGGAGCTTTCTGGACAAGTTTATAGGCTGGCGCATTCGTGTCAGGTTGTGCAGAGACTTTTTCGATCGCAAACTCGGTCTGATAGGGATGAGGAAGCTTGACGACAGTTTCGCCAGCCTCGAGGGCTGAGAATGTTCCCTGTGGCGCTGACATTGTTCAAACGGTCTGAGTATTAAAGAATGGACATTAGCGAGAAGGATGTGAAAAGGATAAAAAAGCTCGACACGCTCAAGAAGCTATTCACACCAGGATAGCAAGCTGCATAAGTGGGAGACGGTATCCATGCTGGTCCACCACTTCGGAACAAGCTTGACACCTTGGAAGAGCATCCTACATGGATGGTGTACCTACCCATCAATTCCGCAACTTTCCAGGCCATTACACAACTTTCTCGGCTCTGGTGCAATCAGAGACTAGTGTCATTTTCGAGACGACGTCAAGGACGCAGAAATGGACTTTACTTGCCAAGCCGTATGGCAGCCAGATTCACAAGATCCCCTACTGCGAGTTGTGCAAACCAACTCTGCTCAGGGTCAAGATTAGGTATCGTGTGGGTCAGAGCGGATCTGATAACTCAAGACCAGCCACCCCTGACGTCCGGTTTTCTTTCTTTCTGAATGCACACTCCCCTCCTCTTTATCCGGTCCTCGGAGCTGTCTATTCCCAGGATCAGGGTCTAGGTATTGCCGGCTTTGACCGCTTGGAAAGACTAGCAGGATCTGATAAACCGCTCAACCACGCTAAAGGTTCTGCAGGCTCACCAAAAAACCACTTAGGGGGGGGGGCGGGTTGTTTGGTGCTGGCTTCATGGCCCTTGTAAAAAGTCGATTGCAAGAGTTTTCATGAAGGAAATGGCCTGATGAATACCTCGAGGCCGAGTGTGTATACCTGGAACCTCTGTTCCGGGAACATTGTCTGGTCTCAGCTGTCTAAGGCACACATGCTCAACCCTTGGCAGCGTATCAATATTGTAGCCCCCCACGTCTGCGAAGAGTTAAGCAAACGGGGCTGTTTTCCTATTAATTACGTGATGTATGCTCAAGTCACGGAACTTTGTGAACAGCCATGAGCACCAAAAAGACACAGGACTTGAGACATGTAAGTTCCGGGTTCTCAAATCTGCCGATATGTGTAATTAGTGATGGAGGGGTTCATAGCGCCAGTTACGTGTTGATCACCACTCATCCGTCAACTTGGCCGATACTTGGACTTTCCAGCGTGCACGTCAAGACTGGTCGATAACCCGGTAGACAGGTACGAGGAAAACCTGCACGGACAAACAGACAATTGACCGATGGGATGTCCGATCCAATCTTATCAATCAAATCTGATCTGATCTGAATCGTTCGTACGCAAGACCCTCTTGACTGCAAGATGGAAGATGATCATGTCTGAGATGTGAATGCTTATTCCCGATGATCAGCTGTTAATCACATGCGATCACTGATCCTTTTCATCCGGAGTAGCGATGAGCATGGATATAGCGAATCCTTTTAGGACTGTCGACCTTGTCTGTCTTCTCCACTTTTCGTTCACATTCTTGGTGTCTTGGGTGAAGGTAACCCTAGACACCATACTCGGAACACGGCACCAGATGAGTTGTATAAAGCGATTCATGACGTGTATTTTCTGAACCTTGTATGACTATGGAAACATCAGTCTTATTACACAGGACGCTAGGCCTGGACTTTCAGCGCTTTTCTGTTACCACCATGTGGACTAAGACCTCGAATAATAGTCAGCGTTGAGTTTCAGGACCAATTTACCACTTTTCAAGTCTAACAACGCCCAAAGATATTACCTTTGTTATTCCATATGCTCTTCAAACCAACCTGGGCAATTAGCTGGGATCCTTGACTTATATATTCACACTTGGAATACAACCATTCTACGAACAAGACTTGAGTTCTATCCTATGCGTCCTCTGCATGTACCATGCCATTAATTTTTGCTATCCGTCAATAGAACAAGCTTTCTAAACAAACAAACGTTTCAGTGAATCTTCTGAAGGGCAATTCGTACATCCCTAACCCTGAACTTCAGCTGCCCTACCAGAATGTGAAACCCTTCTCATACAGAACTATCGTATGTCTGAGGGTCTATAATATGTACAACTACCTAAATTAATATGTTAAGGTTCATAAAGTTCCACTGGTTGTCAGAATTGCAGACTTGGCCCTTACTCTTGTCTTCTCACCTGTCAGAAAAACGTGAGGTTGAAGGACGCAAGTGAGCCAAGGAAAGCATTGGATATATGAAGCTGAAATCGTAAATATCAACTAACATGTTAAACTAAGACGAAGACAAAGCCGCTTCATGACAAAGGCTTCGATGGTCTTCACTTCAGTGTCCCCTCGGGGTCAATCTTATGTTATATAGATTCAGTCATCCGTGAACAAGTATAAGATTCGAATACTTTCCCACTCTTTCAAACATGATAAGAGTTTAACTTGTATAATACGTATCAAGAAGAAGTAAATAGTACACCCAAGACAACACAAGGCTGTCACTCATCCTCAGCAGTATGTTTAAAAGATTATATCCCGAACGCCAGTCACTAAGATCGTTTCACATTAAGCCTTAGCCTCGTCAGTCTTCCGGCCACCGAGCTGCATGTAGTTCCAGCAAACTATCAACTCATGTCAGTCATCTTATGAAACATATCAAAGTCCCGTTTAACTTACTCGTCCAGCCAAGATCGTCTCGGAAGCAAGACTGTGCAACTTCCTCACCATAAACAGTGCCTGTGTCAGGACTTGATGCTACAGCCTTCTTTCCAACTGCAAGTCCAATCACAGGAGGGTAGACTACAAGCTCCTTGTACTCTGGGGTATGGCCTGCTCGTTGGCTGAGGATGCTCTGATGAATGTTCTGTGCTACATAGTGGCCGTGATGCATGGCACCGCCACATCGCTTGATACCGGGCCAGTTGGTGATATCGCCAGCAGCATAGTGTGACTCGGCGTTGGGTGTTCCGTCCTGGAACTGCAGACTATGCGCGAGTCAGCAACTGGGGATTTCAGGTCAGAATACAATTTACTCACTTGGGCTTGATCTTGACAAGACCTTCCGCATCGAGGGCAGAGGCCGGCAAGTATGTTGAGGTTGGAACACTCCTGGAAATGGCCATGATAACCTCGCTTGAAAACATCTTATGGCCGTTGGTGAACTTAATCTCGTACTTCTCGCTTCCGTCAGTCGTCTCGACCTTGTTGTTGGCAGCTAGACGGTGGCCCATGAGAACCTCAACACCAGCCTCGCGGAGCAGCTGAAGAGCCACATCCTTGGTCTCATCAGGAAGACCTTCTGAAGAAAGGAGCTTGTCACGAGAGTGAACAAGAGTCACCTTGAGGTGAGGCTTGACCATTTTCAGCTCTGCAGCCATCTCAATACCAACAGCGCCTCCACCAACGACCACGACGCCGTGCTTAGCATTATGGACAGAAGTGATGTGGTTCTCGGCTTCAACGAGATATTGCTTTCTTGTCTTGGACTGAGGCACGACGGGCCAGACGCGGCGCAGGCCAGTAGCGGAGACGAGGTAGTCGTACTCAAGGGTGCTCTTCTTCTCAGTGAGATGAGCAGAGATGGTCGCTTTCTTGGTTGCAGGGTCGACACTGGTGACGGAGCCTTGGATGATGTTGATGCTGGGGTCCTTGAGGCCAGGGATATCAGAGTACTTGACCCAGTTCTTCTTGGAGAAGTTGGAATCAGAAAGAGCCAAAGGGGAGCCGATCAAATGGTCTACGATACTATCAGGGTCCGGCACTTATCATATCGCTTAGTCCAGCTGAACTGTGGAGTACTTACAGTAGCCATCCCTCTCATCGACGACAGTGATATCAATGTTGAAGCGGGGAAGATCAGGATGGTGGATATATGGCTCAGAGTTCATGCGGGGAGAGTATCCTTGGCTCAGATCAAGTAAGTTGACAGCAGCAGACAGACCACCGTAGCAACCTCCAAGGATGAGAACGCGCACGGCGTTGGATGATTCGGGAAGTGAACCCATTGTAGCAAAGGTCTTGGAGTGGAAGGTAAGACGATTTTGACGTCGAAACACGAGGTTTGGCGCTAAAACAACAGATCTTACTTGTATCTGAGGCTGAGGTAGGGCGAGGGTTGTGTGCAAGGAAGATGAACTGAAGAAACGTATGGCCTGAGATGTAGTAGCGTGAGGGACTCTGAGTAGTTGTCCTGAGAACCTGGTCGACCTTTGAGCAATAAACATGAGCTGAAGGATGGAGTACTTTGAGTAGGAAAAAGGGAGGAATGAGAGAAGAAATACTTGAAGCGTTCAGAAAGAGAAGAGGTGAGAGAATATACTTGGATGAAGGCCCGGGAATAAACGACAGCACCCGTTGAGGGCTACCACCAGTGACGCAAGGCGGTATGGCATCTGATACGAGGAGGAATACACTGTATCCGTACTCGGTTTAAAGGCGCAAGAGAGACTTCAATATCGGACCAAGACCGGCTCCGGCCCCGGCTTCAAACAAGGGACCCTTCATCACTCGGCCCTGTGTCTCCATCGTATTCCCCAAGAATGTTTGGACAGTCTCAAAGTGAGATTGAACAATGGAAGCGGATCAGAACATGACCAGTAAGACAAGACAAAGCAGCGGGGCATTCTCCATGATCACGGTGTTGGTGTTAGTGCAAGGAACTTTTTTGTATGTGGATGTGGAGTTAAAGTTATCAGATCCGTCCTAGACAGCCACCACAAGCGACGGAATGCCGTGAACTCCACTGGAGCCTGAGTACCCTGGACAAGAGACAAAATTACCAGATCTGACGGATATCCGTTCTCCGCTGACTCATCCAAGAACACACAGCTTCGAGGCACAATTCCGCTTCTCGTGATGAACTGTACAGCGTGAAGACCGTTATCTAATCCATCTTTGAGGTAATGGCTTTGACGATCTCTAGACTAACGGACTTTTGTAATCCTTTCAGGAAATTTCAATGTAAAGTGTGCTGAGAGAGCAAGGATGTGTTATGGCAAGAGTGGATGTTGTGAGCCATTTATATAATGGCCAACCTTGGCGATGGATATAACATGTATGCTCTACTTCTCAAACAGTAGACATTTCGATGATCCTAAGCTACGATGTTCTTGAGACCAGAGCAACGTTCTCCCTGTGTCTTCCAAATCTGCCGATCTTTGGTGAGCTGTCGGTTCGGAAATCCGATGGAGGGAGTCAACTCCATGCCGATCAGATAGCTCTGTCTAGTCAGTCCCAATGCGAGGGCCAGAAGTCAAGTCGGGCTTGGCAAGCGAGCCAGTGAATGACCCAACAGAATTATCTGATCCGAATAATCCCTGACGTTTTGAATTAGATTAGCTCGCCCCGCTGATGGAACAAGCTTGCTTATGGCAACAGGATCACCAGCGACTCGCAACTTCGGGGAATTGGTGCAGTTGGGAATTAACGATGGATTTTATTCGCCTGAGCTTGAAGAATCTCAGCAAATCTCCAAGCTGAACGAACATTTGTATAAAAAATATTGACGCTCAACGCTGGCCAAAGCAGACCCATCACCTGGTTTTTACTACATCTTGATACTTCCACATTCTCACCGGAGAAAGATAATCACATTCCCATATTCACTCTTAAAACCTGAGTCCTCTTCTTCAGGCCAATCGTTCAATGCACATCCTCGACTTTGTTCTGTAGTGGGGGTTTCAATCCTTCGCTTCTCTAGTACCGCGGTCGTATCCCCATTAGAGCTGCCAAGACAAGGCCGGGGTGACCGTACCGTAAAATTATGCTTGTTTGACGGCGAACTAGAGGCTCTGCACCGGCTCCGTCTCCGTTTCGATGTCTCCAACTGCTTACTCACTATGGATCGAGCAGGGCTGTTGCTCATGCCAAGACGACCATGCTCTCCAGTAAGGGATCTACGAGGCCGATATTCTCGAGGTCCAGTGGCGGCGTAGCAAATCTTTTCATCATGAGTTTCCATCTCTTCTCTTCTTTCAATTTTTGTGTGTAGGGTCATTGTGAAGATCTATTGGTACTATTGCGACTTACACAGTCGAGATGCCTTCAACTTCACCTGAGCGGCAGGGTAATGCCGCGACTAGCAGCAATTCTGCTAACGAACCTACGCATCTTGACTCTACAAAGGCAGACCCTACTACAGCAGAGACGTTGATACATGCGCTCAATGACCCAACCGTTGAGCGTCCACTGAGCCACTCCCCACGGCCATCTACAAGGTCATCAGCTATATCAGCTACATCTCATACACCACCCGAGAAGAAGAACAAGGCAAATTCCTCCAAGAAGATATGAGCTTCCTACCTTGCCAGAACGTCCAACTAATACCCCTTTCAGAGTCTACGTTCATTCTTCATCTACTTCCAGCTCCTCTTCTACGCCAACCCATCATGGGTCGATATCCTCCTCCTCATCGTCGGAACTCTGGCAGCCTCTGGGGCCGGAGCACCGTTTCCTCTGATGGGAATCATCTTTGGTCAACTCGTCAACGACCTTAATACAGCTTCATGCGATGATGGAGAAATCGCATCTCAATATTCGCCCAAAGAACTTCAGGACAGCATCAACAAAAAGGTTGTCATGATCACATGGATCGGTGTCATCAGCTTTGCGCTCATCTACACCTACATCGTGTCATGGTCAATCTTTAGCCGTCGTCTCGAGAATCGTATTCGCGATCGTTACTTTATGAGTATTCTCTTGCAAGATGCTACTTTCTTTGACAAGAGGCAGGCGGGGGAGATCACATCTCGTCTCAACGTGGATATACAAGCTATTCAGTCAGGAACTTCGGAGAAGGTGGGCATCATTCTGGGATGCACATCTTTCTTTGTATCGTCATATGTGGTCGCTTTCATCAAGAATACCACTCTCGCTGGAATTCTTGTATCACTTGTGCCTGCTTTCATGCTTCTTGCTACAGTGGGCAGCATGTTCACCGCAAAGTTCGCCACTGCAATGTCTGAGAAGATCGCTTCTGCTTCTTCAATCGCCTCAGAGGCTCTTGCGAATATCCCGGTTGTCCAGGCATTTGGGGCGGGTCCTCGACTAGAGGCCATTTTTGCTGAGAGGATGAAGGGGGCTCGAAAACAGGGTATCAACAAAGCTTTCGTTGCTGCTATTCAAGCTGGAATGCTTTACTTCATTGCTTACTCTGCCAATGCCCTCGCTTTCTGGCAGGGTAGCACCCAAATTGCGAGCATGGTTGAGGGTAATGGCGGTGCATCTGTCGGTGATATTTATACCGTCATTCTTCTGCTGGTCGATGGTATGTATCTTCTTAACGAGACTGAATCTTATGACTGACTCGGAATAGCCTGTGTCGTTCTTGGTGGCATCGCACCGCTGCTCCCCTTAGTTGGAGCTGCTGTTGGATCGTTTGAAAAACTACGTGAAGACATGGACAGTCCTGCAAACATCGATACTGGGTCTGACAAAGGAGAGAAGCTCTCCTCAATTGAGGGAACTGTATCTTTCAGGAACGTCTCCTTTGCTTATGTCTCACGGCCCCATCATTCCGTCCTCAGAAATGTTTCGTTTGATTGTCCTGCTGGCCAACACACAGCGCTTGTTGGTTTGTCAGGAAGCGGCAAGTCAACTGTCGCTGGTCTTACATCCCGAATCTATGATCCTACTGAAGGATCGGTTCTTTTAGACGGTCATGATCTCAAGGACTTGAATGTGAAAGGCTTGAGAAGTCATATGAGTCTTGTACAGCAAGAGCCATCTCTGTTGGATCGATCCATCGTTGAGAATATTGCTCTCGGTATCTTGAATTCACCTCAACCTGAGCATGGGCGATTCAAGGCTACGATTCTGGGCACTGGCCTTACTGAACTTGCTGCCAAGCTCCGACGGGGTGAAGATCTTACGAGGGCGGCTCAAGGTTTTGGTCAGGACATGATTGACCTCGTTCATCGTGTTCAGGAGGCTGCCCGTCTGGCGGACGCGTCTGATTTCGTGGACAGGCTTGAGTATGGCTACGGAACTCTTGTTGGTACAGGTGGAAAGCTGGTTAGTGGCGGTCAACGACAGCGTCTTGCACTTGCAAGAGCTCTCATTCGCGACCCCAAGATCCTCATCCTCGATGAAGCCACAGCATCCCTCGACTCTGCAAGCGAACACCGTATCCAGATGGCCATCGAGTCTATCGCCAAAAACCGCACTGTCATTGCCATTGCTCACCGGTTGTCAACTATCAAGAACGCTGATAACATAATCGTCATGAACAGTGGTGAGATTATCGAGCAAGGAAACCACCTTGAGCTCATGGCCTTGAATGGATCATACGCTAGCATGGTCCGTTTGCAGACGGTCGACTCTGAAGATGCTGGCTCAACCACAAGCACCGTCCGCACTGATAACATTCACTCGGAGAAAGATTCTATCACAGATCTCAAGATCAAAGACACTGGCCAAGAGGTGAGAGAAAATTCAAAGGAAGAGATTGTCAAGAATAAGGAGGAGACCCTTGAGGGAGACGCTGCTCTCGATTCCAACAAGTCCGCCTGGACTGTCATTAAAACCATCAGTGGAATGGTCCGGCAATATCTCCTTCTCATCATCGTCTGTCTCTTTGCTGCCACCATTGTTGGTCTCACATTCTCCTCCTCTGGTCTTATCTTCGGTTATACCATTGATAGCATCAGCCCATGTAATCCTGTTGAAGACATTCGTTGGGCTGGTAGGTTCTTTGGAGGCATGTGGTTCCTGATCGCTTGTGTCGAGTTGTTGGCCAATACTACAAGTTGGACTGGCTTCGGTATGGTTGCTGAGAAGTTGCTGTACAGGATCCGAGTCCTCTGCTTCCGCTCCCTTTATGAGCAAGACCTTGATTGGCATCAATCAGAGAACCGCACGCCAACTGCTTTGTTATCTGTCATCACAACAGATGCTGCTATAGTTGGCGGATTCAGTGGCTCTATCATTGGTACAATATTCTCCATTGTGGTCAACTTCTTGGTAGCTATCATCCTCTCACATATCCTTGCCTGGAAGATTGCCATCGTCTGCTTAGTTATCGTCCCTATCCTCCTTGGCTGCGGCATTATGCAGCTTCGGTCTCTATCAAAGTTCGAGCGCCAGCATGCTGGAGCATTTTCTGGTGCAGTTGGCATCGCCAACGAAGCTGTCAACTCGTTCAAGACAATCTCCTCGCTGTCTATCGAGGAAGAAGTCATGAGCTCGTATCGTCGTGCACTCAGAGCACCTCGAAAGGAAATCACCCTTGCTTCCATGTATGCCAACTTGTGGCTTTCTCTGGCCAACAGCACAGGAAATCTGATCTACGCATTTGCCTATTGGTGGGGATCAACTCGCATTACTGCAGGCGAAGCAAGCCAACGTGAGTTCTTCATCATTCTCATCTGCATGCTTGTCAGTGCGCAGCTCTGGGGTCAAATGTTCAGTCTTGCCCCCGAGGTATCTCGTGCTAGAGCTGCCGCTTCCCGAATTCTGAGCTTGATCAACCTCGGATCCTCCAAGAATGACACCAAAATCGGAAAGCTCACGCTCGATATTGAAAACACTGAGAAAGATATTGAAGCATTTGCCGAAGCCCCTGTCAAGAGAAACGGAAGCAAGGGGGCGACCGTCGTCTTCAAGGATGTCGAATTTTCATATCCAGCTCGGCCTCATATCCAGATCCTTACGGGCATGTCCTTTACCATTTCTGCCGGTCAATTCATTGGGCTTGTCGGTCCTTCAGGCGCCGGCAAGTCTACCATCATGTCGCTAGTACAACGCATGTACCGTCCTTCGAGCGGAACAGTCGAGATCAACGGCAACGACATCTGTGCTCGAGAAGGCACCGAGTTCCGCAATGATATTGCAGTTGTTCCTCAAGACTGCGCACTCTTTGATGGAACAATACGATTCAACGTATCGCTAGGCTCAACTCCTGATCATGAGGCAACAGATGAGGAGATCCATGAAGCTTGTAAGCTGGCTAATATCCACGACGTAATCATGGAGCTACCCAGCGGTTACGATACTGAGTGTGGTCCTAATGGCTCGCGTCTTTCTGGTGGACAGCGCCAGCGTCTAGCCATCGCCCGTGCCCTTGTGCGTAAGCCCAAATTGCTGCTTCTGGACGAGAGCACAAGTGCCCTCGATGCTGAGAGTGAGCGGGCTTTGCAAGAAGGACTTGAGAGGGTCGCACGTGGTATAACCGTAATCGCCATCACACATAGGCTTCACACGGTGCGCAAGGCCGATGTCATCTTCATGGTTGAGGGAGGCAAGGTTGTTGAAAAGGGAAGACATGAGGAGTTGGTAGAGAGGAGTGAGACCTATCGCACAAATGCTCTACAACAGATGCTGGGAAACTGAAGTCGGAGATACCCCCACGCCCAAGGTACTAAGGGAAGGCCAGAAGGTTGGAGCTACGTATTCTAAGTGACAAAAAAGATTGTTTGACTTGGGTTAATTCAGCATGGATTTAGTCGGCATTTGGATTAGTTAATATTGACACCCTACCTAGTTTCAGGCTAGAAATCTTCTTACTCCCTGACGCCTCAAGTCAACGACTGACCTCCACCTCTTCTTCAGTGTCTCAGCCGATAGAATGTAGAGGGTGCAGCCTCGTGAAACCATCCTGTCAATTCAGGGCATTTGCCCACGTTTTCTATCATGTGATGACTCCTGGGCACTCCAACATTTCGCATCTGTGTATCTGGATTTTTGTTCCCCCTTATTTTGAGAATAGGCAATACATCCTGATATATCATGCATTTCGGTGGAAACTGTTTGTCGTATTTACAAGGGTCCTGGAATAGTGGATGAAACGAGAGTGAATCTTCAACTGTAGAGTACTCCGTAAATTAGTTAGGTGTGAATAGAGCAACGTGTCTATAGGCGTTATATATAAAGCTGAAATCGACCTCTCACAATCGACTTATTTGTTACTGCAACTGCAACTTCAACTTCTGCAAGTCCCAAAAACCTCCAAGGAACGACGTCACAGTGTACAAGGATCAATCTGCATGGAAACTCAAAGCCGGCCTATCACGGGCGACTTCGGTGATCCTTTGTAGCAAGAATCCGCATTAACCCCTTGACTTGCCTGTTGCTTCGTTCTCAACAATTGCCCTGTATTTGGCTCTTTGCATTACAGCCAAGCCTCACTTATTCTTTATCTCCCGTCACATGATCGCCTTGTCCCAGAAATAACAAAGTTTACTTGCTTTGACCCTATTCTAGTGGGTAGATACAGAGCGTGGTGCGGTATCAGTGGAGCTGTTAGTGGTGTACTGTACCTTTTTTGGGGGGGGTTCGACGGGGCTGCCACGACGATTTCCTCATCCCACAGTCCAAAGAGTCCCCCAAGAGGATCTTGACACTACCGCTACGGGCCTTGACACCCAATTGGGACCCTCGAACCACATGCCTTCCGTCACCGGGACACTTCTTGGTCGATAATTCAAAAAAACCTTACTCGGTGGTTCATCCTGCAAGTCGCAACCATTCCCTCATCACCGCCCCTCGACGATCCCTCCTCTCTTCCCGGCGTTGCACTCACCACGTTTCAAACTCGCATCAACGACGCCCACCCGAGACGAGGAGGGAGTGCTGCTGCCTCCCTGTTGGACGATACAGTCCCGGTACCACAGCATCAGCATCAGCACCAACGCGACAGTAGTGCAAATACGAGCACCAGCGCCCACCAGAGCGAGCAGTTCGAACTCGTCGATTATCCCCCCGTTCAGGCTCGTCGAGACGCCCAAGATCGTGAAGCAAGAAGACAGGCCAAGCGAGACGACAAGCGCCGCTGGCTAGAAGAACAAGACGAGATGAAGTTCTCTCATAGTATTCAGTTCAATGCTGTTCCAGATTGGAGCAGCCATTACATTGCATACAGCAACCTCAAGAAGCTGTACGTTCAACTAACATTGTATTCAAGCCGCAAGTGAGCTAACATTATCTTCTCGCAGAATCTACAACCTTGAGAAGACCGCTCATCAGGCGCGCGGAACCACTGGCGATGCCGAATCCCGACCTCTTATAAACCAAGAAGATGCTGAAGAGGTCTTCTCTCGAGCTCTTGGCGTCGAGCTAGAAAAGATATGCTCATTCTACGTTGCCAAGGAAGGCGAGCTACTCGAAGAAGCTGCCCAACTGCTACGCGACGTTGGCGACGAGGCCGAAGATGCTATTGCTGATAACCGTTACCTTCGCAGGCTCTCAGTTTCATCAGCCCACCGTCCTGGCGGTCGCAATGGCTTTCGCTCGAGAAGTCCTCGAAGCCGCAGCACCGACAATGAAGAGAGCGCGAGCGAGGAGGAAGATGAGACTACTGGGCTTACAACAAGGCGACGAAGCAGCGGCGGCCGCAGGCGCACACTTCCCAACATCCATAAGCCGCGTTCTGAAGATCTGAACGCTTCCTCCGAGTTCGGTCGTGATATGAGGAGGCACAGTACCACAGCCGATGAAAACGATGACCAAGCTCTCATGTTCTCTTCTGGTATGTTTTCGTCAGGTATCATGCTCAAGAAGCGCATTATCGGCCTCTACGTGTCACTCTGCGAACTCAAGTCATTTATACAGCTTAACCGCACCGGTTTTGCCAAGGTCCTCAAGAAATTCGACAAGATCCTTGATAAGGAACTCAAGGGACCATATTTGCGAGCCCATGTCGAGACAGCCTACCCTTTCAAAGATGAGACAAAGCGCATTCTCGAGGACAACATTACCAAGATGGAGAAGGCTTATGCTGAGATCGTCACTGGTGGAGATGAGGAGCTCGCTCGCAAAGACCTTCGTTCGCATCTCAGAGAACATGTTGTCTGGGAGCGCAATACCGTGTGGCGAGATCTTATTGGCATCGAGCGCAGAGCTGAAGCTGCGGGCTTGGGGCAAGCACTTCTCGGGCAAGAGAGAGGGAATGTCACGAGGAGATTGCAAGGCGACGAGGCCAAAGCACCCCGAGAGACCCAGTTCCGCACACCCTTTGGCAAGATCACTTTACCTCCATGGCTCGCTAGTTCGTCTCTTTGGACCCTGGTTGCCTGTCTTACTGTCTTCTTCCTGTTGCTTCTGCTCCCCATCATGGAGAAGCCCGAGCAACAGAACTGTCTGGCAATGCTTGTCTTTGTCAGTTTATTATGGGCTACCGAGGTAAGCTTTCCAGCCAGGCAAATTCGCAATTACCATTGCTGACCTTTTTAGACCATCCCCCTTTTTGTAACATCATTACTTATCCCATTCCTCTCTGTTGTCTTGAACGTCGTTCGTGATGAGACACCTGGCAAGCCTCAAAAACGTCTCGACTCAAAGGCAGCCACATCTGCCATCTTTGCTGCCATGTGGACGCCTGTCATCATGCTTCTCCTCGGCGGTTTTACTCTGGCAGCTGCTTTGTCCAAGTGTACTATTGATAAGCGACTGGCAACTCTTGTTCTTAGCAAGGCCGGCACTCAGCCCAAGACTGTGTTGATCGCCAATATGTTTGTGGCTGCTTTTGCGTCTATGTTGATTAGCAATGTCGCGGCTCCTGTTCTATGCTATTCTATCATCGAGGTAAGTCGATCGAGGAAATGCATGAAGGCTAAAAAAGCTGACAATTATGCAGCCCATGCTGCGAACATTGCCTTCTGATTCCAACATGTCGAAAGCTGTCATTATTGGTATCGCACTCGCCTCCAACATTGGTGGAATGCTCTCACCCATCGCTTCTCCTCAGAACGTCGTGGCAATGGGCATCATGCAACCCGCGCCCACGTGGCTGCAGTGGTTCTTCATTGTAATACCTGTTGGCGCCCTCTCGATTGTTCTGATCTGGCTCCTCCTCCTGGTAACCTTCCAACCAGGCAAGGGTACCACGATCGCCCCTATTCGGCCTGTCAAGGAGAAGTTTACTGGTCTTCAATGGTTTGTTACTATCGTCACCATCTCTACCATTGCTTTGTGGTGTGCCAGTCACCAGCTAGAGGCCGAATTTGGAGACATGGGTGTCATTGCTATTATTCCCATCGTACTTTTCTTCGGTATCGGCTTGCTGACTAAGGAGGACTTCAACAACTTCCCATGGACCATCATCATCCTTGCGGCCGGTGGTTTGTCGCTTGGCAAAGCTGTACGCTCGTCTGGTCTGCTACATACCCTCGCTGAGATTGTCTCTGAGAAGGTGGAGGGCATGAGTCTGTACGGTGTACTAGTTGTTTTCTCGACTCTGATCTTGGTCATCGCAACATTTATCAGCCACACAGTCGCTGCTCTTATCTTCCTGCCTCTCGTCTTTGATGTTGGTGTTGCCATGGACCAGCCTCACCCCAACCTGCTTGTCATGGGTGGGGTGCTCATGTGTAGTGCAGCCATGGGTCTGCCAACCAGTGGATTCCCCAACATGAGTAAGTTTCATGGATTTACCCCTAACAACTCAATTCTAACCTATCATAGCTGCTATTATGAAGGAAGACCCGTTCGGCCAGCGTTATTTGCAGGTCAAGCATTTCATTAGCCGCGGTGTGCCCAGCAGTCTCATTACTCTTGTCGTGGTGGTGACTCTTGGTTATGGAATCATGCAAGTCGCGGGACTTGACTAAATCAAAGTGGTGTCGATATATGTGTTGTTGTTTTTGGTGTTTGAAATTGGGTGTTGTTTTACATTGTCTCTGTTAGATGCGTTACCATGTTCAAGAGTGTAGACCAAGCGTGGGGTTCATAGACTGGAACCTTTATGTTGTCTTTTTGTTGATTGAATATGAACTACTGCGAATAAATGTTGTTGTACATCATTTCAATGGATTGTAGACTTACCCGTATTTCTTCCATCTAATGTGGTTATTGGTGTGGATTCGCACTGTCGCACTGTATCGTAGTAATGCAAGAAGCTCTGGCCATCTGTTGACGTCGACTACCTCAGTACTTACCTGACTTACCATTCCTCTCCATCAAATTACCCAAGCACCAACAACACGAAGCACTGACTATCTATCTTGATGTTTCATGCCTCGAGCTTCTTGATAGCGTCTTTACCTGGCAAACCGTGCGCTTGGCCAACTCTGTGACCGACTGATGCGCCTCTTCTCCCAATAGCCTCTACAGCTTCGAGCTGGCCGGCGCCATGCTCTCCGCTTTCACAGCTCGTCCCATCATCGAGCTGCGACAAAAGGATAAGTCTAAGATTGAGACGATACTCGCTCAAGGTATGCGCATATCCCCGTGGTCTCGCTGCTCTTTCACCGCAGTTTCTACGACGCCGACTAACTAACTCTCGGTCCTCAGGTGACCGCGTTCTTGTCGGTCTTAACAATGGCGCACTCCGAATCTACCGTTTGAACGAGCTTTCCGACCAACCTCAGAATGGTTCCGCCGATGCAAATGCCAATGGTTCGTCATCTGCGGCGGACGACAACCATAATACTGCGCAAAGGTCAGAAAAGCCAACTGATTTGATGCGCGAGGTGGAACGCTTCTCGACGCGAGCAATCGAGCAGCTAGCTATTATAAAGGACGCAAACACAATTGTATCCCTGTCGAATTATCACGTCTCTTTTCACGATCTCAAAACCTACGAACTTATTGAGACCCTGAGCCGGACCAAGAATGCATCATGCTTTGCGTCAACGTCGAATATTGTCAAGGATCCGGACACGGGAATTCCTGAGATCGTGAGCCGTCTGGCTGTTGCGGTCAAGAGGAAATTACTGCTCTGGAGCTGGCTTGAGAGCGAACTTTCCGAGGATGTGGATGAGATCGTCCTGGCGGAGTCGATTCGATCAGTGACATGGGCAAATGCAACAAAGCTGGTTTGTGGTATGAATGGCGGATACGTCATGGTCGACGTCGTAACTCGTGAGGTCGAAGATATCGTGAGTCCGGGTTCAGGACCAGCAGCTGGGCAGACTAGCCGATTTGGTGCAATGAGCAGTGCCGGTATGGGATACATGGGATTGGGAGGTTATATGCCCAAGCCTTTGGCGGCTAAATTGGCCGAGGGAGAGATGTTGCTCGCAAAGGATATCAACACACTATTCATCGATGATGACGGAAAGCCCCTCGACAGACGGCAGATTCCCTGGAACCATGCCCCTGAATCCATAGGGTACTCGTACCCATATATTCTTGCCTTGCAAGCGCCTTCAAAAGGCTCCCTGGAAGTTCGGAATCCCATAACATTATCATCGCTTCAGAATCTATCATTACCGGGTGCTGCTCAGCTTCACTTCCCGTCGCCCACTTACAGCTTAGCACATGCTGGGAAAGGTTTTCACATATCCAGTGAGCGATGTGTTTGGAAGATGGACTCAACAGACTATGACTCTCAGGTTCAGGAACTGGTAGACGGTGGCCACTTCGATGAGGCTATTAGCATTCTCGAAATGCTTGAAGATGCACTGCTAAAGAACAAGGCGCAGACACTCCGCGAGGTCAAGATGCTCAAAGCTGAAGGGCTATTCAAGAAAAAGAAATATCGCCAGGCGATGGATCTCTTCAATGAGGATACTGTACATGCACCTCCTGAACGGGTTCTCAAAATGTTTCCTCCCTCTATTGCTGGAGAACTATCTGCGTGGGCCGGCCGCGAAGAAGAAGACCAAGAGTCAGATGAGGCGCCAGGAACACCGAAGAAAACCAATGGCACGCGTCCCACCACCCCTGAACCCGGTGAGCAGGCTCAGGAAACCCCGCAGTCAAGCAAAGGAAGCTTCGCCAGATATCTTACCGGAAGCTATAGGAGGCCCCAGTCGGATACCGCATCCATCTTCTCAAAGAAGGATACGGCTGAGGGCGATGATGCTGCTAGTGTGAAGGAGACTGAGTCAAATCCTCTACCTTTGAAAGACAAGGAATTGACGAACGCGGTTCTGGAGCTCAACAGTTACCTGGCTGGAACACGCGCTCGATTACAACGGGTGATTGATCCTGTCACTGGAAACTTGAAACCTCAAAGTGATCGAAATGGTTCAACAGAAGAAATAGCAGAGAAGTTCCTACGGATAGGGCTCGATGATTCTGAGAAGAAACTTGAAGAGGAGCTCCGAAATACCTTTCGGCTAGTCGACACAACTTTGTTCCGAGCATACATGTTTTCTCGACCAACTCTAGCAAACTCTCTGTTCCGAGTTCCTAACTTCTGCGATCCTAATGTGGTCAATGAAAAGCTTTTGGAACACAGTCGCTATACTACGCTGGTGGATTTCTTCTACGGCAAGAAGCTACACAAGGAGGCTTTGGAACTTCTACGACGATTTGGAGCCGCAAAAGAACCCGATGAGGCCGCACCAACACTTCACGGACCGCAGCGCACCATCCAGTACCTCAAAAATCTACCACCGTCAGAAATTGACCTCATCCTTGAGCATGCAGAATGGACTTTGAAAGCCAGTCCAGATGAGGCCTTGGAAATCTTCACAGGCGACACAGAGAATGCGGAAACCCTCCCGCGAGAACGGGTTGTCTCTTTCTTACATGATATTGATACACAGTTAGAAGGACGCTATCTTGAGCACATCATCACTGAGCTCGAAGACATGACACCAGACCTTCACGATCGATTGGTTGAGCTTTATGTAGAAAACTTGAAGAAGGTGGACAAGAGTGAGAAGTGGGATGAAATGATGAACCACTTCATCGAGTTCCTGAGACAGCCGGGGCAAGTCTACAGTCTCAGCAGGGCGTTTAGGTTGATTCCCAGAGATGGTAAGACTCATATGATGTTGTGTGGTGGTCTATACTAACCTGTATCGACATAGACCCAGCATTTTATGAAGCACAGGCCGTGGTTTTGAGCAATATGAACCAGCACAAACAAGCCCTTGAGATCTATGTATTCAAGATGAAGGACTACCAGAAAGCTGAACAGTATGCCATTCGCCAGTTGTTCCATTGGCTCACAAGCTAACTTCAGTAGATACTGTAACCGGGTCAACTCAAGTCAAGATACTGCTCCATCGTCTCAACCGAAGGAGAAGAACGAAGCCGGAGAGGATCCTGAAACTTCTACTCCATCTATTTATCACACACTTCTGTCGCTCTATCTTCAACCATCACCACCCAACCAGCCCAATCTAGAACCAGCACTAGACCTTCTTTCAAAGCATGGATCACGTCTCCCGGCAACATCAACTCTAGGACTCATTCCAGACGACCTTCCCGTTCGGTCACTGGAGTCTTACTTCCAAGGCCGCATTCGATCGGCAAATAGTCTGGTCAACGAGGCAAGAATTGTTGCTGGTTTGCGACAGGCTGAAGGCATCTCTATCGCGGCGCGGCTGCACCTTGGTGACGATGCACAGGGAGGGCAAGGCGGGCGTAACAGGCACGTTGCCATCACAGACGAGCGACACTGCGTCGTGTGCCACAAGAAACTCGGAGGGGGTATGCGTATTGGTGGAAGCGTTGTAGCGGTCCTGCCGGATAACACAGTGGTGCACTACGGCTGTTTGAACCGGGCAACAGGGAACAAAGTAGACGCATCCCAGGCGCCAAGTTGGGGTCGAGGATTTTAGACGGGTCGTTTATGCTGGATGGGAGCATCGTTTCGGGGAGCATTTGCATGGATTGGATCGGTGGTAGCCAGTATGATATTTCTCAAATACCCTTCATATGCAAACACATCTTGCCGTTGAAGTGTTTGCAGTCATTTGTGAGGAAGTGCTTCCCTCAGTCCTCCTCTTCTTGCACCTCCTCGCCATAGTTCTCCTCCTCTCTAGCCTCAGCCGCGGCATCCCTCGCCTTGTCCTGCTCCATTCGCGCTGTGAGCTCTTTGTTGATAGTGTCCTGAGTGTCGGCGACAGAGGCGCGCAGAGCCCTTAGGTATGACGACTTGTCGGCCGTGGAGGCTGTAGATGAAATAGCGGGAAGGGTGTGGGCAACCTTGAACGGCTCAGTCGCTGGAGAGGTGTAGTCTGCGGTGAGAGTTGGTTGCGACATTTTGGTTATGGTTATTATGTTCGGCGTTAGAGAAAGGTTTAAGTCTAGACTTGGATGTGGTGTTTTGACGTGGGGTTGTAGACTAAGAACCCCCAGATCCTGTTCATGAGATATAGGGTGAGCAATGACGGAAAAATTTATACCATGAAAACAAGTTCAATCACAAGATACAATCCACAAGTAACGACTGGGAGTTTGCAATCATTCATTTATTTTGGCCCAGTATCGCTTCAGCTAGTATACCTAGGTATCTTTTACAATAAATGTGATTCAGCAGTCAATCCTGTTCTAAAAGCCAGGTTAGTCAGCGAAGTGGCTTGTTGAAGGATAATCTGGTCAACTAGGTCCAGGTTAACTTGTTACTAAGGTAAGTTGATAATTCATGAGCATTCCATTGCTCCACATCAGCTCAATATTGATAAGAACGCTTGATAAGTAGATCATACACTATCCTGTCATTCCCATCGAGAGCAAACGATCAACCTTGACCGAACCTCATCATCGCCAAAACAAACCCCAAACACTTTTCCTGCCTGGAACCCTGTCGATCCGGGCTCACTCACATCTCTTCGGGTCTCAAGATGTTGCAACGGCCCAGGAGCCGCATAAAACAATAATGCAACCCTCGCGCTCTCAACCCCGCGGCCCCGGCAGCTTCGCTCCTCTATCGAGCTCATCCGCCCAACCCTCGCAGCTTTCGACATCATCACGACCTGCTCTGCGCCGAGTCGAGACCTCAGACGACGAGGACGAGACACCTCGGCCGTCTATCACAATACCCAAGTCGCGACCACCTCCTCAACCACAACCATCATCTCCTGCGACCCCGATATATGCCCAGTTCACGACCCATGGAAACTCTAGTACTGCGAGTTTAGGACATCACAACTTTTCAAGGCCGGCCAACGCACGGTCTGTTACCCAGGGATCTCCAGCGACGCTTGTCAAGGGCCATGCGCGCAAGCATTCGGCGACCCAAGGCTCATTCGAGCCTACGCTACCGTCTATGAGTACCTCGAATCTTTCCTCACACCTCGGAATGTCACATCATAATATCTCGACCGCTTCTGCGACCGCTGCAGCGGCTGCTGCCGCCGCCGCTACAGCCTCCAATGTCAACTTGTCGGCAAGCCAGATTGCTGCGCAGGCCGCTGTAATGTCACACCAGAATCATTCACGCCAGAGATCGCAGACTGTGCCATTTCCTGGCGATCAAAACGATGGAGTGCGTCGCGGAAGCGGAAGTAAGGGGCCTACGAGTCCCCCTATGTTGAGCTTAACGGAGGCGAGTGCGCCGCGGGACAGTGGGTTTGGGAACCATGGAGGACATGGTGATCGACTTGGCGGGCCTCATTCTTCCGCTGCTACAGCTGCCGCCAATGTTGTGTTTCCTCGATCTGGACACAATTCTCCGAGGGCGTCGCCTCAGCCATACTCGCAACCGCCTCCTCCACCCCCTGCGTCTGAGAAGCCGTACAAGGCAGAGAAGCCAAAGGTCAAGCTATTCTCCCGCCCGGGCAAGATTAGCACAAAAGGTGAGGCCAAGGAAAAGCCATTACCAAGTCCAGGGAAGATTGGCTCGGCTCTATCAGCACTTCAACGTGGTAACTTTAGCACAAACAGTCTCGTTGACTCGAGCAATCAGTCCATATACAACCTTACCAACTCTTCTTCAGCCACGATTCGGCCTATCGAAACACCCACCGAGGACAGAGAAAGGGATAAGGAAAAAGGCAAAGAGAAAGAAAAGAAGCACCACTTTCTTTCACGGCAAAAACACAAGCTCAAGGATGAGTATCATCTCCCACTATCATCAGCCGCCAGCAATTCGTTACCAACAGATCCCAATGCGCCAAATCCTTTGTATAACTTCAATATTCCTCCGAGCCCTGGCCCCAACTCCTCTACCTTTGCCAAGGCCAAGAAAGACAAGAAACTTGGTGAGCGATCCGATAGTCGCCTGGAGAGTGAGTCAAGTTTCAATTTGCAGAGCGAATGGCCAGGACCCAGTAGTCTACCATCTCTATCCCAGCAGTCGACAATGTATGATCCTGTTGACCCTGGAAAGCTCGGCCTTCACAACCACATGTCGCTGGACGATGCGTGGCCGTACTTGAAGGCAAAGCTATTGGCAATATTTGAAGGGGAAGACCTGCGTCTCCCCGTTGAGGACTTTAACCGAGTTGTGCAGATGCATATACAATGGTGCATGCATAGACGCTCACCAAATACCATGTTGGAGGATCTTCGAGAACTTTTGCACACGGGGTTCTTGTCACTTGACCGAACATTACGGCAGACCCCAGAAGACCGATTTATACCAACGCTAGTTGAGCTCTGGATGTTTACCTTTACTTCCATACTGCCATATATGCAAGCCGTCTTCCTCCCACTCGATATGGAGGTGTCAGGGTGTGGTACGCTTATGACTGGAGAGCAGGCACGGGACTTCTGGGGCGGAGCTATAGCGTCTGCATCTACTTCAGAGAGACCAGCCCGTGTAGCCCCGGCACCAGCGGTTCTCGATGTTAGGAGGCTGGTCCTCATTGCCTACAGAGATACTGTCATTCTACCGAGGTATGAGACGCTCAAGACAATATTCTCACGACTATCTCTTGAGTTCCTACCCTCGTCGCTTGCAAGTATGGCCATGTCTTCTCCCCCTGAAGCATCGCTGTCTACATCCCCTTCTGAATCTTTCGGCCGGCCCGGCACAGCTATGTCTCTCGACCCGTCTAATGCTTCTTACAATTCTACGACTACAACCCTTCTCGGTGAAGGATCGGCAGGTGGCCGTAGCCGTGCCATCAGTAACGTCAGCTTCGGCAGCCACGGGAGTGATGGTGCTCTACGACCTTTCACGCCGTCTGGTGGCGGAATCCCACCACCGCCTTCTCTAGGCAGCCTACGGGAACGTGAACAGAATGTCGAGGACTCCAAGCACATTACTGAGATGGTTGGTCGGATGTTGCAGTGTATGAGTGTTTTGTCGGGTGTATCGGCGGGTGATGCAGGTGCAGAAGGCAACGAGAGGGTGGTAGAGCTGTGTAAGATGTTGAAGCTGAACTGGCTTGGAAGAGGAAGGACGGGAAGAAACAGGAGAGGCATGGTAGGCGGCAGGGTGAGAAGGGACGATATGAGAGACGAAGTTCACGTCTAACAGCTTACGCATAAGTTAACGCCTGGCATAATGATGAGCAATGTAATGCCTTGCGTGAACCAACATCTTAAGAGCTGCAGACATGTCCTTGGATATATGAAATTTCAGAGGTGATGCCAAATGAGGATCTACAACCAGCTACCTATCTGTCACTGCATACAGAAGGGGTTTGGCCTCTACGATGTGGAGTGTAACTAGGCGAGCTTACCACGCTCATGATTTAGGTTGTCATGATACTACAAGCAGTCGTACGGCATCACGAGAACGACACGGAACAACTTCACCAAGTTGAAGACGAGAGAGAAGACTTATGGTCAACAGATTCAATTATGCTATCATACTTAGAACGTGAACTGGTCTCCACAGCAACATCTAAAACTTCTTCACAGTTAGCTTCATGACCCATTAAAAAGTATTCGACAGCAAAAAGTGAAGATGTGGTGTTTGATCAGACATCCAAGGAAGAATAAACCCTCATCTATCCCAGAAAAGGCTCGATCGGGACTCGAGTGGAAACTGCGAATTAAGAGGAAATTTTCATCATGCAAAACGGGAGTGGTTGGTGTGTGAAGGAAAAATGAGTTGAAACTTACGTTAGTTCTCTCAAAGCTTCTTGAAGCTGTTGGGTTAGTCGTATGTTAATAGCATATTGTTCAAATCTATAACAGAAGTTAGCAAGGCTGGCAAAATATGCATGTGCTAGAAAAGCTGTGTGGTTGTGTAGTCAGACGTTGATACTGGCAAGTAACAGGCCTAGGGCCCGAATACAGAACTTCTTCATGGTCGATTCAGTTGGGAAAAGAAGAATGTAACTAGTGTCATCATGCAGAGAAAAGAGGTAGTGCTGGGAGGCGAAAGTAAGGGAGTGATGATGCTTACCATTCAAATGCAGGTTCATCGCGATGCTACAAATAAAAAATTTGCTGACCAAACAAACCGCCAAAAGCAAACATCCGTCACTACCAACACATCGGCAAGTCGCTCATGCGAATCCGTATAAAATCAAAGCAGCTTCTCAAGGAAGACAGTCATCGTGCGATCTCGCGTGTTGTGCTCGTGTGAGGGAGTGGGCAGAGGCGGTTTGTTGTTGTGAAGAAGGGTTGAAATTGCGAGAAAGAAAATTAAGAGCCGCATCGAGAGAAGATATTGAAAGACAGTGCAAGAAAAATTGTCACTTGCGCGGCACTGTGCTAATGCACGTGACCGAACACCCTCTTTTGACGCTAGCGGCGGAAGCCAGTTCAAGGCCCGCTTCAGCATCGCGATAGATGCATGAAGCAATTTGCCTTGTCCTCCACATGCGATGGATGGAGATAATGGATTGTTTGTCTTGGAATAAATAGGCTAATCAGGTTGTTAGCGTTCTCACGTCATGGTTCTGTGAGATTCTGCTAACTTTTCTCGTTGAAAAAATTTGCTACCTCAGTTTTGCTTTTTTTGAAGTCAAAATTTGATCGCTCACATTTGTTTGCATCTGGAGGAACAGCCGCAGTCAATAATAACACAGTTGAAGATCAGTGCCGGCCCACAGGTTGAGATTGGGACATCCCGGTTCTAGGGACATTCGCGTGTCGTCAGGGATTCAAGAGAAGATTCGCTATAAGGGGGGGGCTTCTTCAAGTTTTACGTATAATATTTTTCTATCGAGTAGCTCATTGAAAGGCTTATTGGAGACAAATTAAGGGGATCAGCAGCTGTCAGGTTTGTGGCCTTTATTGGCTGCTTTGTTTCGTCAATGCCGGATCCGCTCACGTCTCATACTTCAATAAGTGCATAGGCCTCCACTCTTATCTCGGGGGCCTGGTCCGAATCCGCCGACAAGTTTATCCACTTTCTGGACATCAACGAATCAGACTCATTTTTGCAACTAGACAGCCCCACCGCCCAACTCTGCCAGACACACAGGTCAAAGGGCTCCCCCAAAAAGTCTACGACCCAGAGATTGTGACAGAACGAGCGAGTTGAGTGAGATCTCCCCTAGTCTGTAAGAGCAAGCCCGTCGATCATTATCGAATCTCTATCGGCTTTGAATGTACCTCGACGCAGTCACTGCCACCCTGAGATCTCTTGTCTGAGAGGATAATCGCAGACGAGCCAACGAGATCTGAGATCTACTTGTCTGAACACACTCTCTTGTCTTATACCGACAGTCCATCCACGCCTTGGGTTGGACATCCGCTTGCTTGCCTTGCTTCCACGGTTCCGTCTAGTCCACTGGCTCCCTCTTATTAGGTAGACTACAACTGGACAACCACCAGCAGCACCCTTCCTTTACTCGAGTGTCTGCCAACTTCTCCCACTTCTTTTCTCCTTCTTCTCTTCCTTCTTATTTTCGACCAACATTCAGCCTGGCTGAATCTGAGGTTTACCAACCACCCCCGTCACGTCAGATTTCAACCCTGGTATCTTGCGTGCGCCCTCTACTTTTCCTGTCAGTCAGCTCAACGTGCGTACCTGAGTACCGGGTCCGCCGTCCCATTATCAAAGCCCAACCCAGCCAGCCAGGCCCTTACAGAGACAGCCCAGCCAGAGCAGACTTCGAGGAACCCAGAAGCAGACGACAGTATCCGCTGTACAGTTTTGTACCGTACCAGACCGTACCTTACTGAACCTAATCGCACCCGCGGGAGACACTACCCAGCCCAGCCCATCCGCCCACTCAACCACGGCCCAGTCCCCGTCCTTGCGACTCCCATTCTTTCTTCCCATCCCCGTACTGAAAGCGGATCAACCCTCTTTGTGGAATCGCTCCCGTGTCTTCGCATTGCCTTCTCCTAGGTCCCCGTCTTTCGACAAATCTACCAATTCCTTTCTCAACACCTCGATTTGCGCTCTTTTTGGGCCTCACTTCTTCCTGGCCGTCTCGTGGGTTGCTTCTATCGACCTCTTCGCTGGTTCCGGCCTTTGGAATCTCGTGACGTGCCACTCGCCCCATCCTCGCCTTATTCGCCCACGACCTCCTCTTCTCCCCCGTCGGCCTTGTTCTCTCTCTCTTGTCCGCATTCGCAGCGCGAAACCACACCACCAAATAATTATCTCTTCCCCTCACCGATGCCTTGACGGTTCCTATCCCCTCGACGCTCTACGGTTCCACAGCAGAAAACTCAATAGCCACACTTTTGATCTATATTCCCTGGTCCTTTTTGGTTTCTGTCACGACCACTATCGTACCGTGCACCCAGTCCTGTCTCGTCGCGACACGCGCAATATCTATTATAGATATCTTCAGCCACTTCGAGTATCCGACAATCGTCTTTCGCGCACCCATTCGCGTCGTCTGGCAACCTCACTTGATTCACGTCGTTCAACGTATGCGATAGTATTTCAACGCGATCGTCGATATCCACGCCGTGGATAATCGACCCGACCACTTAGTCATGATGGCAACAAGTATGGGCCCAAATTTCTCTGGGCATCCTGCTGGCATGGGGCATCCAGGTGTCGCCGGCCACCCCATGGGACCTGGTGGCATGCCTCACAACCCAGGCCAGCAAGGCGCTCCTGGGGGAATGCCTCATCAATTTGGAGGACCTATGGTCTCTGCTCCCGGAGCACAAGTAAACCCTGCCCTCATGGGCGGTATGCCGCCCGGTGCGAACCCAAATGCTCATGCTTTGCAGCACATCAATCCCACCGCGCAGCAGCAAATGCTTCAGCAACAGCTCCAGCAACAACATTGTATGTGATACCCTACTGGCACTGTCCTCAACATCCCTGTCCCTGCACAAGCGCTAATTGGCTCATTCGCAGTTGGTAATCCGCAAGCGATGGCTGCAATGCGACAGCAGCAGCAACATCTACTTCAGCAACAACAAGCGCGACATCTCATGGCTCAACAAGCCTTCCAAACCAATATGCAGGGTGGCGGTATTCCTATGAACATGGCTCAGTTTAGCCAGCTCAACCCTCAGCAGCTCCATCAACTCAGAAGAGGTCTGGCTCCGGTAAGTCAATTGATAACCAAGCTGCTATTCGCGTCTTTTCAGCTAACAAATCAGGGACAGCATCCACAAGCCCAAGTGATTATGGCCCAGCAGCTTGCTCTGCAGCAACACCAAGCGCAACAGCAGCAGCAGCAGCAACAACAGCAGCAGCAGCAACAACAACAGGTTGCTCATGCTCAGCAAATGCAAGCTGGGCCTAATCCAGGCCAGCCGATGCCAATGAACGCTCAGAGCATGCAAGCTATGCAGCAAAATCAGCTCGCTCTTCAAAATCAGATGGCCAACCAACAGGGCCAACAACCTCAGGGACAACCTCAGCCTCAACCCCAACCACAACAGCAGCCACAGCAGCCTGGCCAGCAACAGCCTCAGCACACCCCTCAGCAATCATCGCAGGCTGGTACACCCGCTCCCACTGGACCTCAAACACCAGCTCAAACGCCCAGCTCAACTCCTGCTCAGCCATCCCAACTTCCACCTGGACAGAGCCAACCCCAGGTACCACAAACTCCTGCTCAACCACAAGCTCAACCGCAGCCTCAGCCCCAGGCACAGGCACAACCGCAGCCACAAGCCCAGCCTCAGCCGCATCAGATGAGCGCTAGTACCGCGCAGCAACTCGCAATTCAAAGCCAAATTCTCCAGCAGCAGCGACGAGATAGCATGAAGGGCCAGTGTTTGCTAAAGCTGATGCAATTCAGCGAACACTTGAGTGGCTTTCCTGTAAGATACACCGTGATGGAGTCTACTGTGACAAGCTAACAAGAGATCTATAGGGTTCAAAAGGCCGAGATGACCTCTCCTACTGGCACGGCTTTGTGATGCGCTTCTTCTCACCAAATGGTGTCTTTCGTCATTCATTACACATCACCGACGCCGAGGATACGACCGATAAGCAATATGAAATCGCTTACCCCGCTATTGCTCGATACTTTCACACTCATTTCGGCAGTGGCGTGAAGAATATGCAGTTAATCATGGATAAGGGTGTGACAGATCGACCTCTTCCTGGCGATTGTCACTGCATCGAGAACTCGAAGGCCAGTTTCGTTTATTGGTTCGAGACTGGATCTCACGTAAGACATTCTGACTGGTCTGAGTCAATGGGTTACTAACATGGTGATAGTTGGTCGCTAGTGGTACGCTCCGAGCACAATTCGACGCTGAACAAAAGATTGAACTTTTCGAATTCCTCACCACGAGTCACGACGAATTCATCTCACGAAAACAGGTCATTGATGCTGCGAAGCCCGCCCACATTTGGATGAAGGAATGGCACAAAACTAACTCACAGGATGGCAAATCACCCGAATTGTCTAAGAAGGGCAAGGGTCGACAGTTAAAGTCACCTCAAACTCAGCCGCCAGAGGTCCTAGTTGACCTGCCGGACTCGGCTGTCAACAGTAAGGGTGTGACGGAAGCTGTCTTCCAGTTTCTTGAGGTAGGGACAGCTCACTCAGCGTAAGTAAGAGTGACGCTAATGAATAATGTCCAGATCGTTGAAGTGATGGGACAGATGAACCCATTAATACAATTTTACCACTCGAACCCCGGCCTCGGCCCGTACCAAGCCCTCGACCAGTACGTCGCGACACAGATCAACGGAGTTCCACCCAGCATGAACGGTCAGCAAATGCCCCCCGGGGCCCGCACACCGAGCTTCGGACAATTTCCCATGGGTGCAAGCCCAGCCGCGGCTCATATGAATCTCCCTGGATCACCACACATGGGCAGTCCAGCACCTGGACACATGCAAGCCCCCGGAATGCAGATGCAGCAAAGCCAGCAGGGCACTGGCTCCAGCGGCCCCAGTGCAAACACATCCCCTGCCTCGAACAAGCGCCGACGGCCATCTGCAGTGAAAGAGGAGGATGGGACTGGGGCACCTACGCCTGCTGCCAATGGAATGCCACGTAATGCCAAACCACCTACACCAAGGATGCCAAAGCGTCTCAAGGGAAACCCGCCGGCCCAGTAAGGAATGGGCTGCTTCATTATTTCGCACAGCCAGATCTTTGAGTGTTTTATTCAGCATCACTTTGCATGGTGGCGTCACTTCGTATTTGGTTTTGCTATAGGCCTGTCTGGGGAAGATTTCTTGTTGTGACAGAATGAAGGTATTTTGAATGGCGTGTATTTCCACACACATACAACCTTGGCTATGTTTGTCAATGCATAACGGATGCTCTTGGGAGGCCCCTTCTTGGAGCATACTTTTCACTGTTCAGTCACCTTTGTCTGGGCAGTGAATACACGGATGACGAGACCCACGCATGTTGGAACATGCACATAATGATACTAAACGACATCGTCATGGGCCTGTTTCTTGAGCACCAAAACCCATCAATAGAGGGGAAAGGGGAGATCAGGGGATTAGTTTGGGTAATGTGGTTAGAGTTACCCACTCTTGTATTGTTGTACGACTACAGGGACCTGGGGCACAGGCTGGCGTCGAAAGTCTTGGCTACCCTTGCTTGTTTTTGTCATCTGCATTTGCCTTAATCTTGTTTATTTATTTGAAAAGGACGCTCAGCAAGTAACTAGGTGTATACGGAGGGGGGAGTTCGGAGACACCGGTGAATTGGTCGAGCATACTGTTGTCGTCAATGGTCGTGTTAATTTAAGAGCTAAAGACCAAAAAGACGGGGGAGAGGAGCTGAGGTTGTGTCGTGCCTTGCGTTGCCGTGTTGCGTTGCGTTGCGTCGCGTTGCGTTGACTTATGAGCAGTTTGATGGCGCGAGGATCATGGGTTTATTCAGATTATACCTAGGCTAAATATGGAGTTTGGTCTTTACGATGTTACTTCGAATTGTCTGTCTGTCCAAGTCTTTGTTTTATCCTGGTGTTCATGGTTATGCTACTTCATGAGTGTCTGTTAAAAGCAACATTTGGGGCAGAGGTTCACTGTGACATATAGTACAACCCAAGAACCGATACTACAAGAAACAGAAGTGATTCAGAGTAATCTGGCATGGACCAATCTCTTCGGGTGGGTATTGACCACAGTAAGTCTTGTCCTTTCCTGGGCGTTCTGTTGATATCTTGTACCGCTTGTGATGAGACAGCATTAGACGAAAAGAGTAGCGATTCATGGTCAAATGAGATGATGTTATTAATACAATTTAATGGGTGGATTAATAGCGCGTTAGTTCCCTTCCGTGGAATATTCTTGCTCTTATTGCATACATCAAGTTCCAACAAATGTCCCTCGCCCCCAAAGTGCACCTCATCGTAATGTTGTTGGTGTCACTGTCCTTTTACTCAGTTATCACTTAATACGCTTGGTCGGAGATCGAAATGAGTGAACATACTGGAATATGTGCTCTCAGGCACTGTTTTTGAACCACCAGCCAGAAGTCTTCTTGGCCGGGAGGTGTTCACCACGAACGGAGATGTAGCACTTGAGTGCACCTCTAGATGATGCCATCATCTCCTTGAGAAGAAACCATTCAAGCTCAGAGCGAGCCATGATGTCTGTCTTGGTGATGAGATCACGATAGTGCCACTCCTTGTCGCTAGGTCCAAGCGGGTAAATCTTGCCGCCATAGGTCCAATACAGAGTAGCAGAGATGAGCTTGGGACGGCGAACTTGGCGACTGAGACGATTCTTGTTGGATGCCTCGACAGCAGGGAGCTTTTCCCGTAGGAGGTTAAGGAGATGAACCCTGGAGGTATTGAGAGGAATGCTCAGAGGCGTCGGGAGAGGGTCCCAGGAGCCAGTGAGAGTGCTGTCATGGCAGGGATCATGAACAATGAGTTCAAACTCGAGCTGTGAAACTGGTGAGAGAGGCGCAAGAGGTCTTGCATCACCTGATGTTTGGTAGGTTGAGTTGCTCAGAGCTGAAGGGAAGCTTTTAGCCTTGAGTGGATGATGCGCAAAGGGCTCTTGGGCCGTGATGAACAGATCCATGGCTCTTGGTTACTCTGATGTTCAGAGTTTGAAGGAAACAGTGAGATGAGGCGGAGTTAACGATGACGAGAAGCCTGAGGAAGATGAGGTGTTGTGTGTAATTCAGGCCATCCGAGATACTATTGAAGTGAGGGGTTACGTTATAGTACTGCGCCAGAAGCTCAGCTCTTAATCAGTGAGATAGATGATTTGATTCTGATCAGTGAGCCGAAACGAGCGAGTGTTGGCGTTAATCTGAGCTGGCCAGGGGCTGACAGTGACAACTTGGCTGAGATGCTCACGAACAACGCATGGTCACCGTCAAAGATTGAGAGGTTCTATTTACTTCAAGAGCTTCAGATACCATTAATGAATTCAGAAGAAACCAGAATAAAGATGTCTAATACTTGATAAGGTACCCAGTCACTGCTTGACCGCTTGCAACCCCCCCTATTCTTCCGTGTTGTCAGACTCCACGCTTGCAACTTTAGGGAGCCTGGGACCAGTCTCAGAACCAGTTCCCGCTGGAATAGTATTACTTGTTGATTCAGCTGGACGAGGGGCGGTGGTATTATCTCCCGTGCTTGAGGGCTCAGGCACATTGGCGTTGATTGTATTCGTTGACGAGGTTGGCGACGGTGAAGGCTGAGGAATGACAGGAGTAGGCTGAGCGTAGTCAGTCGAATTATTCTGGTTGCTGTTAGTGGTGTCATCTGAATTTCCGCTCCGGGGAGTACTCTGATCGTTATCAGTTTGTTGGGCCAAAATCTCAAGAGGTACGTAACCATGCTGGAGAATTCTATTAGCTATCTCCTGTTTCTCCTCAACCACTTCCTTCCAGCCGATGCACTTACATCGACCAAGATAAAGGCTCCATAATTATGTGTTTCTGTATCTATCATCATTGTATAGAAATCCAGAGCTGTCATATCGCCAAATGACACCTTTTTCGCAAGATCTGGTGGTGAAACAGGTCCATCTATTGGGTTGATAGTGAGGGTTGAGCGGTAGCTTCTGGTGAGATAGAGTGTACAACGTCGGGTATAAGCTTTGTCTCCAAGTCCATGCTGTTCAGACCACCAGGATAAATTTCCTAGAACTGTTTCTAGAGGTGGAGGGTAGTTGTAGCAAACATCGTTGAAGGCGAGTACTGTTCCTGCACGGTGGTATATGACCTTGATCCTGATGGGTGGCGAGAAGACAGGCCAATACACTGGAACTAACTGAACATGTGGTATGGTGACTGGTAGCGCCGTGGGTAAATTCATTGGAACTATTGGGAAGACGTAGTTCCCAAAGATGGGGGGCTGAAAGAGGAAAGCCATAGTTACTGAGTTTTGGGGTAATGGGAGTTGACAGATAAGGTATCATGGTTTCTGGTAGAATAATCTACTTTAAATACATGAAATGAAATGATGATGGGCCGTTTAGTCACGGTGGTTAAATTGGGTTCGTGATGATATGCTTGGTGTTGATGGCTACCTATTGCTTGGCGTCACTCACTACCTACACGATCTTGTTCAGCTGAGCCCAGCTCGTGATTAAATAAATCAATTGACAAGGCTCACAATTGTTTGCCTGCTTCTTTTAAATAGCCTATATGGGTAGGTAGTTTGTTTCACGTATCATCCTCGAGCGTAGGTAGGTGAGTTGTCGGGACGACTGCGTTTGACAGGTGGACGAAGCTCTTAGGACTTGAATCGATACCTAAGGTAAGGTACCTTAGTAGCCAATAGGTACTTAGGTACCTTAGTGAGTCATAATAGCAATGCATCTTGGATAAGTAAGGTACGTAGTAGGTACCTACTCAACATGTATATCAACTTTCCTAATGGAATCTTTGAACTGGCACTTAGGTTAGTACCTGTACCTACTTACCTAAGGTACTTACTTACCTAAGGTACTTACTTACCTAAGGTACTAAGTAGGTATAGGCACTTTAGGTATAAGTCGATATGATAAGGTCGGTAGGTACCTAGGTACCGAAGGAAGGGACCTTTCAGATTGCCAAATCGCGATTCGGCAATTGCATGACGGCAGAGACAGATCCTGGCAGCTGCCTCTGACGTATCATATCACACTAAAAGATCGATGGGCATTCGTGCATTGCCTTGGCTTGGCCTTATCCTCACCAAGCAAACCCCCCCCGCGCTCGATAAACTCTATCGATCGCTTGCTGTTTTGGCGAGGCTCTTGCTGTTCAAGCTATCATCCACCAATTCGAGCAGTGTTCGAGCTGTTACTGTTCCATTGCTGTGGAGCGGATTAAGGAGAATGACATAACAAGACGCGCCAATGGCCAGGAAATCACTGGTTCAATTGTCACGAATGCACTTAACAAGATGTCTCGGCAATTGCAATGCCGTGGACTAGTCAATGGTGGTGAATGGACAAAAGGGCCCTCCATCCTCCTCCCTGCAGTTTTGTTGTTGGAGCTGGGCTCTATCCCTACAGAAAAGAAAGGCTCAACCGAAGCGGTGACAATCAAGATCCTCTTCACCGTCAGACACCACCCGGCAGGTGGTATTAAAAGTTACTAACCCTCCACACCTGGGCCATCGGACTTCCACAACAGGAGCGCCACGTCCTCAACGTCCAGTCTTTAGTCCAGGATCAGCCTCTGGACGACGCTACCACTACAGCGTGTATTGCACCAGTCCCTCTGTTCCGCGTAACCCGCCTCCTCTACAAACCCTCAGCTTGCTGTGCAGTGCAGAAGTGCCTTGATACGGACATCGAAGACTCGGTGGCGTGGGGATCGGATTTTGCTTCCTACAACATTTTCGTGGCATTCGACATTGATTTCGACATGGGTTTTTGGCTTTGACAAATCGAGAGACTTGATACAAAATCTCGACCCCAAGCCAACATTTCTAACTGGTGTTCCATCGGTTGCACCCACAAACCATCTAATTTCTCACCTCTGATCACGTCGGTAGCCATGGTACAATGAAGGGAGGCGGGCTGCTTATTCCACCATGGTTCGAATACCATGAACCAAGTTGCTCCGACTGGGCCATTGTCAGCATCGTCTTTGGCATGACTCTGTGTCTGGCAATTTTTGGTGTCATTCGTGTGGGCATCCAAACTTACCATCAATGGAAACGCGCACAAAGAATTACAACGTACATGGTTTTAATATGGCTTGAGTTGGTCTCCAGTGCCATTATTGGAGGTCTTGGCTGGGGTTATGTTCGAGGAACTATTCGCCCAGGGTGAGTCTTAGTTGCTCAATCTCTATTTTCAATGACACCAAGCTCAATGATTAACCATATCACTTCAAGATTTTTGATATACTTCTTCATCTGTATGTTCGCTGGCTGAAGTTCGCAGCCCCTGGCTAATCTCTACAGTGCTCCTTTGGGTATTTCAAATTCACTGCATTATGCAAATCATTGTCAACCGGATAGCCCTCCTCCATGTTTCACCAACCATCGTTCGACGACTGAAATGGGGAATCTTTATTATCCTGGCACTTATTAACGTTTCAGTCTTTTGTATTTGGATACCGGCTCGACTGCAGATTAGCCAGACCTTTATCGACATCAACAACATTTGGGACCGAATCGAGAAAGGAATTTTTGCGGTTATTGACCTGGCTCTGAACTTCTACTTTGTCTATCTTGTCCGCTCGTCCCTCATTTCATACGGTCTCACCAAGTATGTGGTGTTGTATCGCTTCAATTTGGTGATGGTAATCATCTCCATCTCGATGGATGTAAGTCTGAAATGTCAAACATCTTTTACTAGTTGGCTGACAATTGAAACAGATTCTGATCATTGGGTCAATGTCATTGCGGAATACATTTCTGTATGTTAAAACTCCCGAGTATTGCCAATCAACTAATCATCGTGTCAGTTACGTTGAGTTTCACCCGCTTGCATATCTCGTCAAACTTCATATCGAATTGTCCATGGCCGAGCTCATTGCCAAGATCGTCAAGGATTCCGGACCCAACCTCGCTCCTTGTCGCTGCACTTGCCACGACAATCCCAACCACACATTCCTCCATGAACTACAACCTCGCCGCAGTGCGTCTGCAGCTCCCAGTGTGACTGCGCCAACTACTGGAAGATTCCGTCGTTCTTGGCCAATTTCAACGACCACTCGCATCAGAGAGAAGCGCCGCGGAGGAACCCGATCACAAACTCCATCCTTGACCAAGAAGATGGTTCCAAAGAAGCGACGTAGTACCGAAGAAAATCATCCAAAGCAGAAAGCCTGGGAATCTGGCACAAATACCGGCACAGACTGCGCTTCGCACCACATGCCAAGTTCTACAGGACAATCTAATGAAAGCTCACACGACCATAACGACTGAAGCCACGGCGGAAAAGCGCGTAAGCCAGTATCTTCCCCATGTTTCTGAACATTCTGCCCTGTAAGGCCAAATCAGGTGGTGATGGTATGTTTGGAGCGCACCCACCCCCCCACTACGTCTTCCGAGGATTCAGAAGATATAAATATGAACAGCTTAGGAAAGACCGAAGGGCATGAAAGGTCCTTTTTTCATGGAGGCTGTGTGAGAGGTTGATTTGGTCTCGATGAGTCTCCAACACTCTGGGTCGGTACATAAATCGGCCCCACCGAGCAACTACCGGCGCACCCTGTCCTTCATCCCCAAGGTCTCCACCCCGGCGAGCTTGATGAGCTCAACGTTTGGCTGCTTCAGCTTCTTGCTTTCGTCGGCAAGCATTACAAGCAATGGTGCCGTGAAGAATAAGAAGAGCAAGGGCGACAGCGGGGATCCTTGGGGGATGCTATTGTTGACGAAGAACGGGTCTGAAACGCTCTGGGACAGTTTGAGTGAATAATGCGGTATTGCTGGTGATGTTGAGGGGGTACTCTTTGATGCCATAACCGGTGCAGGAACCTACAGACTTCGTACGATAGTCGGCTGTTGAACGATCGATTGGCGATTGCCAGTTGGGGAGATGAGCTCATCCATGACCTCAGCATGTCCATCTCCCAGTCGTTTCCCCGACTTATTGTACTGACCAGTCATCGTCCCAAACATGAGTTAAGGGAGCCGAAATCTTAAATATTTTGAGAGCAGTAAAAATGCAACTTAGCGATTAGCCGAGACACAACATCCTAAAAAGCGCACCACAGAACCTGCTATCCCACGTCAAGCATTGCCACAATAATTTAAGATTGCCTCAACTACAATTTCAGTTTCACCGAAGCACAATTGCTCTCATATCTAGCCATCGTGAGTTTGTAATTCGTTATGGTCATGTGCTTTGATGTCCCTTATATAGAGACGCTAGTCATTATCCAGCCTGATCCGCTATCAGACAAATAGCAAAAGAACGCCGTTGATCCTATACAGAGCCGTACCGAAGCCCTACCGTTGTGTCTTTCATGACACTATGCCGTGTATGTTTTTGTTCCTGAACCCTAAGTTCCTGCGGATATCGTACGAGTTGTCCTCTTCATAGCAAGTAGTCATAGAATGCCCCTCCAAAATGCTTTGCTGTGTCGCCATACCACTAAATCTGTTCCATATGCACGCTCAATTCAAATCGTAACAGTCATCCTCCGGGCGCATGTTCGCTGTATACGGAAGTACAGGTCATAGGACACTTGTACAACTTGACAATGCTGTATATCGTATTACATGACACCAGGTGCTGGGTTCTCATGCTTAGCGGTACTGCCCTTGCCTCTCCAGGTGCTGACAGCAGGAATATTGGCCTCATAGCGGACTTCCTCGGTACCGTAGGCTCCTGGGGTAAGCTTGATCAAAGTGTGTAGAGGCACGTTCATCCAAGGGCTCTTAGACTGGTCCTTCTTCATGAAGTATGCATATATACATCGTAGCACAGCTTGGTGGGTGACGATAAGAATATCTTCACTTCGCTCCAATTCCATGATGATGGGTTCAAGGCGGATAACAACATCGCGGTATGACTCTCCGCCACGATATCGGTAATTGTACTTGTCTTCATCACGGGCGGCAAAGTCCTCGGGATATCGGTCCTTGATCTCCTGGTAGGTCAGGCCATCGCATACTCCAGAGTCAAGCTCATCGAGCGCCTTCCACTGGAGTTGATTGTAGTGCTGGGGAAGGAAACGAGAAGTAGCAATAGTGCGCCGCAAAGTTGAGGTCCATACTGTGAGTGGTCGATCGTCCTACCCAGTGTTAGCCACAGAAAAAATGCTCATGGTAGGGCTGAACTTACACCAACTGATTTTCGGACGAGCTCAGGAAGTTTTCTGGCATATTGTTCACCACGAGGAGAGAGGAGTGTATCACCGCCAATTCTTCCGTCAATGTTATACAAGGATTCACCGTGCTACAAAGATTGTTAGTGATTGATTTGAGTGCGCAACAAAAGTGTTCTTACTCTTGATAGCCAAACTGAACGAGGACGGATGTGCAGATTCATGAGATAGTACACAATGCGACTTTGGAGATAATCTCGGATACGGCTGATAATGACTTGCTTACCCACATCCATGATCTTAAGATAAGTCAGGTGAGACTCTTTGCCATCAGCGTCAATGGTGCAGTACACCTTTTCATAGTTGCGAATGCGATTACGGAAATCGAGGGCGGCAGTCTCAGGGTCCTGTCCACGGTAGTCCGGGCTGGTAGTCTTGACGTCTCGGATATTGGCCATGATGAGTTCTTCATCGTCACACTTACTCTCGACGAAGAGAACCTCGATGCCGTTTTCGTTGCAAACCTCCAGAACCCACTTGCGGCGTTCCAGAGTAGAATTGGTAGCATCAAGAATACCAACAATGCCGCCAGATCGAAACCAGGCGAGCATGTCGGCAACGGCAGCCTCGGCGGCAGCACGGCGGGTGCGTTCTCCTTCGGGATTGTTGATATCGAAAAAATCGGCCGTGGGTTGTGGAGCATCATTGCGGCGGTAGTTGCCAACGTTGAAAGTCTGTGCAGGGATGGAGAGCCACTGAAGATATCGCTGGGCTGGATTTTGTCAGCTATGATGGCGCATGATGCAGATATAGATGGAGATAGACCCTACCTCTTTGGGCAATATAACTCTTGCCTCGGGCTGGTAGGCCGACCATGACCACGCAGATCCTGGTATCCTCGGCCTGAACGCCGACACCGTTAGTTCGAGAAGGCATCGTGACTGGGAATTTGCGATCAAAGGGTGTAAGTTGGTCGGGCAGTAAAATTGAATGCGACTGCGACTGCTACTGAGCAGAGCAATCAAGGCTCACGAACGAGAGCCAGGCACTGATCAAATCTGATGAAGCTCCAATACTGCAGAGGCATCAAATAAAGAACAGGATGATATTGAAATGACGATAGTCTAATCGAAGACTGACGAGAGAATGTAAGAGTCAGAATGTTAGGTAGTGGTCGTGTGAGCCGAGGTAGAGGTAGACCAGAGGGGAGGGTGAGTGAGGAGAAAGGAAAGAGCTGGGTGAGTTCCTTCCGACGACTAGATCCGAGTGTAACCAGCCAGTTGAGATCAGATGAGGAAGCCACGGCAAGTAGCTGGAGAGTATGTTCCTTCCCAACGGAGTAAATTCACGTCCAAGATATGCCAAATTGACCCTAATCGAGTGGCCTCAATGCAACTTTGCTCGACGCAGGAAATGGAGGCAGTCAAAGCTCTATGCGTCCGTATATGCAGCACCAAAGTTGAATTGATCGAGAAGAGCAAGATTCAGATGTAGTTGATGTGATCTGCAGCGAAGACACCCGGGGCAAGGGAACCAGGACTTCAGGGAGAAGCTGTCTGAGGATGAGGTGGGGGAATAGAATGAGGGGTCGAATGGCGAGCAGTCTATGGATGAAAGGAAAAGAAATTGGGATGGATGGACAGCAGCTGCTTTAACTAGTTGCACTATAGAGCAGCGAGCAGTGCCTGGGGTAGCGAATAGTCCAAGGGGATAGGAGGTCAAAGAGAATAAGAGAGGTCAAGTGACAGAAGTCCAAGGTGAAGTAAGGTAAGGGTATGCAGGCAGGTAGCTAAGGTAAGGTAAGGTAATAAGTTAAGTTAAGGAAGGTAGCTCGGGATGAAGATGGGGGTCGATTTTGAGGCTAATACCCAACCAGCTGAGTATCACACTTGATACGGTCCAGCTTATCGCTGCTATAGCAGGAAGAAGATACACACTGTATCACTCCCTTAGTCAAGGTAACCGAGTTTGCTCCATCACAAACACGAAAGAAAAAAAAATCATGTTGAGCATGCGGCTTGCATCGTCTTTCTCAAGGTCGTGGCTCCATCCAGGAATGACGATGGAATGGAGACAGGCCAATGGGATTACGTCGTTGCCCCGCTAAAGCCCGCGTTTCTGATCCACTGTCGCGGGCCAAACCTCCCCCGCCGCCGCTCGGGTGGACGCCGTGCGTGTCTGTAGAGCCCCGGGACGATTGAGACGCCATGCCCTGTAAGGTGACTCGGAGACGGCCCTGTACCTGTAGGGGAGGACAGAAGGTCAGGTTGGGTGCTCAAAAAAAAAAAAAACACCCCTGATGAACCTGACTTCATCATGTTCCTTCCGGTCTCTTGCCGGGGAACCTCCACTCTGTAAAATTTCCATTTCCTGTTGCCGATCAGATGGTGGGGGAGGAAAGCCGCAGAGCTGCCAGGGACCTGTAGAGCCCTGTACGTAGCCGCTAGCTCAACTCTCGTTGCAGCTGTCTCATGGTGACCTGCCTCCGGATCCTCCCGGCACGGTCCCGGAGACGGCGACCAGATATCAGGCATTTAAGGGCAATCTTCAGCGTCAACAGCTTGGAAAGATGGTGTTGAGGATGGACGGTAGCCATTGAAAATATTGCCCCTGGTTGTGTGAATTTAGGCATTTCACCCCAGACACCGACAAGACGCCGAGCCCAGAACCGAGTCAGCTCCAGTAAACAGGCATTGGCATTGACATTGGCGTGGATAAGGTAATGATAGATCCAAATCTCATCACACTTGTCCCGTGCTCTTTCTTACCCGGGCCGCCAGCCTCAATCCGAGGCCAACTGTTTGCCTGGGCCTGTCTGTCTGGACTCAGGAACCGCCACCAGCTGCGGCTCACGAGACCTATGCTGAGCTCCGGGTCTGTCCGAATTGGCACCACTGGTATCATGTCGCATCGTGTTGTTGCGATATGATGACTTGCAATTGCTTTTTGGGAGTCCCCAGGTGCCGGTTTCTGGGGTACGTTCTCGGCCGATGCTTGCATTTCCAACGCATGTTATATATGGGGTCATCCGTCTTCTGATCCGTCCTCCATTCGATTTGACGTTGCGATACCATGGCAGATGCACCTTGAAGCTCTTTCTCCCCCAAGATCCCAGACGTTCCGGACGTGGGGTCCCCTCACCCCAGGTTTAGTTGCTTTTGCGGCTTTCTGTTGTGTCGTGCTGTAGTGCTGCCCTTACACCGCCTTGCGGCCTCACGATAACGAAATTTGGTGGATCGGATTCGTTCGCCTGAACACTAACAATGAATCAAAGAAATGTTTTATCTCGTACCTTGCTAAAGGCAAAGGTATTCGCACGACCCCTTGTCCGTACAGGTGACGGAGGTCCAGCTGCGACACCTCTCATAATTTTCCTGTGCTTCGGCCCGTAATATCAGACGTCGATGACAAATATCGAAGTGGTAAGGTTTCTTCTCTGGTGATCCAGTACCTGAACCAAACAGGATGGAATGTGTCAGACGAGGATGTCTTATATGCCGAGTCTTGTGACTGAAGTCGAATGCTTGACTTGTGGCGGAGGCAAATAGGAAATAGATGACAGCTAGAAACAACAGGAGAACTCCCACGAACTACCTTCCATTGCGGGTTATCGCGATAAGCATCCCACCTACCTAGCATCATACGACGAATCAGGTTCCACTGCAGGTACACGATGGTGTTTGCATTGCATCTTTTCGCTGAGAAATTCACTTGGATTCTGGCCCCAAAGCAAGAAAACTCCCATCTCTAAATAAAGGTGTCAAAAATAATTAGTCTTGGACTCTAATCAGTTTGTACTAAGTCTACTTGGTCTTTTTGTCGCTTAGAGTAGAGGACCCAAGTTTTCTAGTTTCTCTCTCATCCGGCCTAGACATAGATTCATTCATATGGACATTAATTCAGAGAACATACGATCCCGGCATCTCATCTATTTCGTACTTAATACACGTAACCAGAGAGATCGAAACAGAAATATATCCTGGGGTGACTGATATCATCATCCCCAGATGCTGCTGTATAAGTGGTAATGGATGAGTCCTCCAATGCTTGAGAACAACTCTGGGTTGGGTCTCTAAACTGTAAGAATTGAAGAATCAAATAGAGAAGATCATACCAGATATGTATTTGGCAGTAAGTGTCGTCGGGCAGAACAGAGTTTCTCGGAGGAAGAAGCCAGAGTTTCAACCAAGAAGAGGGACAATTTCTGCTTCAATCAGTATATTTTACACCTTTGACGTTCTCTCTCTACAGGGCTACAGGGCGACGGGGCTACACCCCTTGTTTGCTCCTTAGGTGGCAGGCTTCCTGGAAACGGACAGCTATTTGGAGTAGAAACGCATCTCTGCGCCACCCACATCAAAGACAGCCACAACGTTCTGCAAGAACAGATCCCCCAAAATATATGGCCCAGATCCTCCTGTCGAAATTGCAATTGCACATTTTCCAGTCACCGGTTCGGTGCATTCTTGATAGATCAGGTCAGCTGGGTTGATCCAGAACCGAACCCCTTTGATGATGACCGCAAAATGAGGAGGGATGGCATTGCAGTCGACAAAGTAGGCACTCCACTCAAACATCCATGTGGCTGGGGGTTGGAAGGCTTTGGCGATGGCTTCAGCCAGTGCTTTTAGAGCTGTCAGTAAGTATCAGGAATTTGAACCAATTTGACTAACGAGGAGGAATATGCATCATTGTGGTCCCAGTGTCAACGATGTAGGGGTATTTTGCTGTGTCTGTTGTGCTTCCCCATTGTAAGCCATCTGGAATGATGGTGTAGAAAGAGGGTTCCCAGCCAGTCTTCTGTCGCTCAACGAGCTTGGCCTGTAAGTTTGTTAGGAAACATGAACGCTAAAGAGACCAATCCCTGCCGGATCAACTGACAATGATAAGATCTGTTGTTGCGAACGACTTGGGTCCCCATGGCATAGGAGGAAGGCCACCCCAGGCCAGGACACCCTCACTGGTGTTTCTTTCGATGGAGACACTGAAGACAGGATCGACCACGCCCTTTGAGATAGCTGTGGTGAACCAAGGCGAGTAAGGGTAACTGTTCCATTCGGATTCATCGGATCTGTCATTGGGGTCACCGAGGTAGGCGCTTGTTAGAGATGGATAGGCAAGGCCTAAAATACCAACCGTGGTGTTGTCGCCACGCCAATAGGCTCTACTGGCCAAGCCGACTTGCTGTTTAGGGACCAAAACGCCACCGCAAGCGATATCAGAGACTCCCATAGGCCCTGATACATCCTCTCCGGAACCATAACGGCGATGAAAGTAGACTTCAGAGATATCGTGAAGAAAGTTGTTGATATGGGGTTGACCAAAGCTGCACGGAGATTGGGTTTTCCTTACGTTGCCCGATGCATCCTCACAGGTAAATCCAGTCTTGGCAGCCCAAGTATCAGAGCTTCCAGTGTCGAAGATGAGCCAGACCGGGGTGTCGTCCCAGGTGCACTGGATAGCATACGCAGTGGAGAAGCTCCCGACAGCAGATATGTTTTGGTGAGGGACGGCGCCCTTTCCGGCTGGTGTGAGATGACTCCGTGTGAGATGGGAGAGAGCAGATCTCGGGTGGGAGTCAGGCTTGTGCTTGAGGCTCTTGAGTCGTGACATGCGAACACCGGTGTGGTCAATGGTTTTGGCGGAGATGGCTGTGGCTCTTTCGAAGGAGAAGCCGTTGAGTGAAGTTGAAATATCCCAGTGTGCATGAGCAACCTCATTGCCAGCCACGGCCGCAAAAGCAGGGCATACGATGATGGCGAGGAGAACGAAGATAAAGTGAAGCGATCTCATCTTGGCAGTGAGCACCTGAGGAGTAAGGTTATCGGGGGAGGTTAGGAACGGCGAGGTAGGTTGTTGATGCAGGGGATAAGATGTGATTTTCAAAAACACTCGGAAATTTTGAAAGGGGGTTGACCTGTGCATCAAAATTCATACTCGTAAGTGGCAGGCACCTCTTGGCAGTGTCATGGAGGTGGCTTCCTTCTCTGACTCGGCTGCATAGCGTGGAAGGTGCAACAACGATAGGAGACTCGCTGAAAAGACAATATTCCTGCCTAGGTACCTCAGGTAGGTAGGTACCTATTATGAAGTACCTACCTACCTTAGGTAAGTACCTTAACTCAGTCCTAGATGATATCTATAAGTGCCTTACTTTTACTTGGGCCATATTAGAAGAGCTTTATTTTCACATACCGAGCTTTAGGGTTCGTGGTGTAGTTGCCTTGTAGGCATACCTACCTACCTTACCTACTTAATGATATTGTGTCCTTCCATGGACTGTGATCGAACTTCTTCCATGCCTGGCATCCATACCAACCTAACTGTAAACTTGGTAAATAGATAATGCAATGAATGTGCAACTTCGTTTAAGAATATCCTGCTACTTCATGCTGTTGCCTGCACTCATATCTCGCAGATCGGGTTTACGTTACCAAATTTGATTATATACAGAGCTCATAAACGGGCTCTTCGTTAGAATTATGAAGTCTAAATATTCCTCAGAAGTTCTGCTCCGTGGCGGAGATACACGAGTGTCCTGCAGGTTCCCGAAGAACAAGACATTAGGGCTCAACGAATAAGACCTCGAGATTCGGTGCTACATCCACCATCGCTCAGTCTTGTTTGTTTCCAGTTTGTGAGAGAATGTCATAGAAGCATAATTGAGATACCGACTGGTTCAATAAACGAGAAACAAGACACTGCGCTGACTAATTCTCGAAAGCTTACTGTGAGGCTGCCTACCTATCTGAAAGTCGACTCTATACTAAGCAAGCTCACTATGGCATTTACACTTTCACGTAATTTGTTATCAGCATGTAACTCTGGAACTGGTCCCAAGTAAATCACTGGTAGAAAATAGTAAGCTACTGCCTAGACCGTGCATTATCGATCTGATACCTCAAATATCATGTCATCAATGACATGAGCCATTACAGACCGAAGCCCCTTGTCTTGCAGACAAGGCAACACACCTACAGAGCCTACTCTTCACGTACAACTAGACGAGCGCACTCCATCTTCCACGTGTCATTTGCATAAAAGACACTGGTTCTTGCTTGGATTTTCTAATTTGTTGGTTGTCGGTGGTTTGAGCGTACATGCACTTACAAACTCGGCAGCACCAACCTGTTATCAGCAGCTTTCTACTACAAACACTTTCCGAAAGGAACCCAAAATCTCACCTCTTTTTCAGCCTCTACTCGCATATCGTATAGGTTGGGGGCGAATCAAGGAAGAACATGCAGATGTCATCATCTTACACGGCCGTGATAGGGCTGATGCACCTGTCACGTTCAACTCCATAACGTGGGGGGATCCATTGGCTCAGAAACCAATAATGGCAGTGCCGGAGGCTTGAATGCTTCCTGGATTGCCAATTGTGGATTTCAGATCGTCTTACAGTAAGCAGACTTGCATATAGGAGGATCTCTAGGCCATTTATCAAGACATCAGCTCTGGGTCTTTGCTGCAGCACCAAGATCCGGAAGGTTGCCCTGGAATCTTGCTTCACGAGGCTTAGGTTTTCGGAAAATATGGGCTTTTATTGGTCTTCATTGTCAACGGTCTGCATTTCGTCCCAGTAGCTGAGCATACCTGCAGGGTTCTCGGCCTTTGAGAAGCCGAGAGATATGGTATCAAGAATGATGGACCACGAGATCCTTCCTAGGAATAAAGGAAGATCTCTGTTCTCTTCATCCTGCCTCCCCATTAGTGCTTTCATAGCTCTTGTTGTACACCCACCAGTCTTAATTTCTCTTTGTAAATCGTCTGTCACTCTACCTTACACCATAATGGCATCCCATCTGTATGATGTAGCTAAACTAGCCACTGGCATCGAACAGACAACAGTAACTGGCCCAATCAACACCAAGAAACCCCATCTTGTTTTTGGTGCAACTCCTGTGGACGGCCACACATACCCCCTGATCCGAATCGCAGAAGATCTTGTCCGCCATGGTTTCGAGGCCACTTTCATCACTGGTGACCAATTCGAAAAAGCAACCACAGATGCCGGCGCCAAACATGTTACTGTTCCACCTCTAGTGAACCCCAAGCTTATGGCAGAGCGTGAGGCCATCCCCACTGGCATACCTCGGCTGCTTTACGATATCAGACATATCTTTACTGGACAAACTCCTGAACGCTGGAGGATCCTCAAAGGAGTTTTCGAGGGTATCAGAGCTGATGATCCAGAGAGGGAAGTAGTTGTTATGCCAGAGACGTGCTTCATGGGTGCTAACCCTATCTCCCTCAGTGGAGCTCTTCCCAAAGGATATACCAGGCGACCCAAGGTGATCAACTTGAATCCTATTCCGTACATGGCTACCAGCATCGACACTGCACCTTTTGGTCCGGGCCTTCCTCCTGACTCAACGGAATCTGGCCGTGCGAGAAATCAATTCATGAACCAGATGATGGTCTGTGGGCCTTTTGCCGATGTGATCGCCCATCAAGAAGAGGTTCTCAAGGATCTCGGCGCAACTGAGATTCTAGAGCCTCAGATTCATTTTCACCATTGGATGCTCATGCATGATCTCTCGACTCAAAATGTGTCCTCCCAGTTTTGAGTACTCTCGATCTGGTTTGCCCTCAAACGTCAAGTTCTCAGGGTGCGCAATACCCAAACCTATTCCTGCAGACTTTATCTATCCTTCTTGGTGGGATGATGTGAAGCGTGGGGACCGACGTATCGTTGCTGTCACTCAGGGAACTATTGCTCGCGACGCAACCAATCTTATCATTCCTACTATCAAGGCCCTCGCTGACCGTGATGACCTCCTTGTGGTAGCAACCCCCGGGCAAAGGGGTGCTTTTCTTCCTGACGACATCACTATTCCTTCCAACACCAGCGTCATCGATTACCTCCCCTACGACGCTCTCCTGCCTCATGCTTCAGTGTTCATCATGAATGCCGGATATGGCGGCTTTCTTCATGGAGTAACTAACGGTGTTCCTTTGGTTCTTGCAGGTGAGACAGAGGACAAACCAGAGATTGCAATGCGCGGAGAATGGAGCGGTGTTGCGGTTAACTTGAAAACGGGCAGGCCTACGCCAGATATGGTGCGGTCAGGTGTTGAGCGCATCTTGGCAGATGACAGCTTCAAGAAGAGGGTTGATGAGATTAAAGCCGAGAATGAAGCAATGAAATTCTTTGACTTTATTGAGGAGCAGGTTCTCTCTGTTGAAAGTTTGGGGGCATGATTAGTTTCGGCATAGAACAGGCTTGGCCTCACTCATAACTCATTTTCTCTAAAGAACTTGAGCCTATGATTGATGCCATGTGTAAGAAAAAGTCTCCGAGAGCCTCCGTTCCATTGGGTCTGTTCCTCCGTCCGGCTCCGGTCCCAGCGGGGCCTGCGGTTCCTCAAATAGGCCGATGATTACGGAGCATCACCCGGAGGTAAAACGTCCTGACATCTTTTTTTATATAAAACAAGCATATGTCTTCACCGGACCAAATCCAAAGCCGACTTCTCTTCCAAACTCAGGATACATCAATCAAAGCGTCATGTCAACCTCCAAAACATCGCCTTTGGCTTTTATGGATGTTCTGAGTCCAGCCGTATCATATTTTCGATCAGCTGAATCAACACCAACGACTCCCAAAACCACAACTTCTGGTGATCCTCCACTCGTTATCATTCTTTCTTGGTCGGAAGCTCGCGATGTTCATATAGCAAAGTACATCTCTCAGTATCGCGAGCTCTACCCAACATCTGCCATACTCCTCTTCCGCGCTTCTACCAAGCTATATATCCAACCAGCTCTAAGACGCCGTCTGTTTGAGCCATCTTTAGCAATTCTGCAGTCGATTGAAAAAAAGGGAGATAATGCGCCCAACTTTCTTATCCACATCTTTTCCAACGGAGGTGTCAGTTCTGCTGCCACACTTTGGGAGATGTGGGAAACCTCTCTCGGCGGTAAACCAATTCCTCGACATGCTGTCGTGATGGACTCGTGCCCTGGGTACTTCCACTGGAAACGAGATCACCATGTCCTATCAACCGGGTTTCCACCATTGGTGTCTCCCCTTGTCTGGGTATTTTTGGGTTTTGCATGGGTCTACTATAAAGTTTGGTTAGGTGTGGAACCGCATATTGCCTATGCCTCGGTTCTCAATATGCCTGAGAGAATCAGCCGGGAGACTATGCGGGCATATCTTTACGGAGATGCAGACCTCTCCGTTGGTTGGGAGGATGTTGAATCACATGCTCAACAAGCAAAGGACTATGGCGCTGTTGTTAGAACAGAGAGGTTTGCTGGAGGTGCCCATGTCGCTCATGTCAGAGTTGATGCTGATAGATACTGGAGGGCTGTCCAGGAAACTTGGCAAGGGAAAGAGTTTTAGATAAGATATTCATTCTCATGTATAGGTATAGTAGACATTATTGAGTCCATAGATAAATATGTTACATTCGTTTAGTAGAATGACCTCGAAGATCCTGAAGTTCCCTGTTCATTATTCATTACCATGGTTTCTTCTCATCTCATTATAGATCGTGTATATGTCGATCATAGGCAGTTCAGTCGAAAATCAGCCGGCCCGTCCCATTATGCCTGATTCCCAAAATCAAAATCAACGCGGATAAGTGTGCGCTTTCTTCAAGTCTTCTGTTTCTTGGAGCCATCGCGAGATTCTCCTGGCTCCCCAGCTGTTCTCTTGCCGAGGCTGCTGGGTGTTGGTGGTGTCTGCTGAAATGGTATTATGTGGCTGTCATCCAAGCCTCCAACTGCCTCGTCTTCCTCGTGACATACGGAGCATTCTTGGTTGAAATCATGCTCTTCAACGAGGATACCTCGCCGACATCCACCGAACCATCCGTTGTTCTTGGCCTCGAGACAGGACAGTTCTTGGGTCAGGTCAACCCAAGTCTGAGCCTGGTCGCAACACGTGCAATATCCTCTGAAAATCATCATTCGACACATGTCTGCACTGGAGGATTGGCCGGTGATACCTCAGCGATGCGTGACACGATATCACGATGTTAGGTGTAGGGGCTTGTTCGGGAGTCAGTATGTGTAAGCGACGGCGTTTTTTGGTGAGATTTACCTTGTCCTGGTGGCCTTGCTTCTTGTATTGGGAATACTCGCGATGTCTCAGTTGGAGAAGATGCTGAATACCGGATTGGTGTCTTCATCAAGCGACGCTCTGTAACGTAAGACGCGAGATGAGTGAGTGCCGAAGGAGTAGCAAGCCACAATGCAACGTCGACGTCGGTGCGGAAAAGAAGACGCGAAAGAGAAAGCCACAGAAATTGTCGATGTTTCCTTGACACTCAATTCGTAAGGGAAAAAAGCAATAATGTGAACTTGGCGTTGGTTGGTTCGTTTTCGATTGATAGCTACCAACAGCAAGACAGACATCAAAAAGGGTGGTGTTGAAATGAACCAGTAAAACGTTGACACCGATGCCGTGCTAAAGAGAGGATGGAGACTATCTACGGGTAGATGAAGAACTGAAAGAGCCGTGATGATCATGGGAAAATGAGAGGACATGGTGATTCTAATATAGGAAGCCTGAGAGTGAGTGATGCGCAATGATGGATGTGCTATCCGTACAGCACGATACAGCATTCGTACATAATTCGGCGAGGCAACGGCCAACTCTAATTACTCCTTTTTCCCTTTTTCTATACCATTCATCAAACATCACGCACGTCACACTTACAACAGCCAGAAATGGCCGTGTCTTAAACTTGGCGCTTTCTGGCCTCATCTCGCCTCTGATAGGTACGGCAAGACAATGGCTATCACGAAAGGTCCAAGCGATAGTTACCTATTCAGCTGCCTCATGTCAAGACATCACTTCCAGTTTCACTCTGATGTTTCATGTCCTCCCCTTGCCTTTGGGGCAATAAGCTTTCCTCCAATGCTAGGCATGTATCCGTATGGTTTCGCCACTAACTAGTACTGTAGTAGTTGGTTTCTCCTTCACTGCCACCGCCTGACAATTCCCGAGCCCTTTGCTTCTGAGTTCTAGACTCTGGGATCTGCTCTTGACCCGCTTTGTGGGGGGACTTTGTGGGTTCTCGACTTTATTCTGGAAGCTTTATCTCTGGCAGTACCCGATGACATGGTCTCTACTGTTGGACCTGGTGATAGCTTCAGATCGATATTTGGAATTACTGAGACGTCTTTTCGACTTGCCGAGGCATTATACAGAGGCAAATGAGGCCAGTCGCAGAATGCTGTGTTCCCAGAAGACTAACCCACCTGATCTTCAAACACCACAGCGATCATCATCTCGCATGATGATCCTGCTAAGCAGGGTAGGCACTGTAGGTAGGTAGAGTTCCCGTGGCTGTGGTCAAAAAGTCCCATCTCCTCGGGTCTCGTCCTAATTGAGTATCTGCAGCATCCACGGGAAGAAATGAAGACATTTGCTGGCAATAACCTTTCGCGGCTCGGGCTCTCTTCCCCAGAGTCTGTGGCGTGTGGTGCCTGGCATGAGATGAGAGGCTGAGCTAGAGCAAACCCCGGGACTCTCAGGTCCGATTTCATTTTGTTTAGGAATTACGCAATTCCTAATTCCGTGAGCTCATGATGCTGATCTATGGCTAAACGTGTATAGTCCTCCCGTATCATCTCGATATCCAATCTCGCGATGACATCTCCCGCGTTAGGCTGCACATGTGCCAACTCCTTCGTTCTATCTTCCACTAGCCACCGTGACTGGAATTCTCAGGGCCTCCTTAGACTATCATAGAGCCTACGAACTCTCCCACTATTCGTCTCCAGGCGTCATATCAAGTACCCGGCAAACGTTCTACGGTGGGCGTAACTCACCAGTTTTATGCTTCTAGACTAAACGCTCGTCAGTTTCAAGCACCCATGTCTGATATTGGGTTTCACCGTTCATGAGCTCATATGGACCGAGTTTGCAACTGACGGCTGAGGTTTAGCGGTTGATCTCCATATCAACTCCTGAACCTCGGGGGAGATACTTGAAAGACGCAGTTCATTTTGGCAAGTGTTTCCAAAGGCTTTCTCTCCTATTGAGACTCCAGACACTGCTCCGTCACTGAGTTCCGGTCAGTGTGAATACGGAGCACCCTGTTGCAGACGGTGCATCGATACTCGCGAAAGTGCATTCGGCTCGACGACTGGAGATGGCGCCAGTTCATGGTGAAATGAAGGATAAAAGTTTGATGGTGACTGTTTTTGTAATAATCAATGAAGTGATTGTTATTATTGCTGAGATGATTCTTGTAAGTGGAAGTAAAGTAAAGGTAAAGTGTCTTGCCCTCGGTGCCTGCGAACGATCCAAAGGTACTAAGGTAAGGTATTGGAAGAATTCATCTGTAGCTCTTTCCATTTGACTCAAATGGATTCCAAGATGCACTTGCCTAGGTAAGTTTTCTTTATCGAGGGAGACGTCAAGTCAGAGAAATCCAACATCTCTAAAATGCTACCTAAGATACTTAAGTAGGCCGTCAGAGGCAATAAAACTTCCAACATCAAGATGAGGGGCCAGAATTAACTGGTCTAAAGATCTACTGGAGTACCTTATGAAAGGATCACCTAAGTCTCTTCATCACTTAGGATAAAGGTCGTTAGTTTTCTTGTCTCCCCTTGGTAGGATACCTACCAGTGTAGGTCAAAAAATAGTCTCAATATTTTGATACACAGAATCAGTGTCTCCCATTAGAGCTTTACATCTCTTCAGCAGCTTGGTAATTCAGTAATAAGGACTCCAAAGATATGGTTGAAGGCATTCACTTCGGTTCCCTGGGTTCGTTCTGTCAACACTTCTGTTGTCCTGATAAGGCTGCATATATCTGCTGCACGACCGCCAACACAAAGCAACGTTATCAGGGAAATATCGAAATCATAAACCTTGATAGTTCATCCATTAGTTGGGGTGCCACGGCAATGTGCCAAGTTTAGCATACTCAAAGCCTTGATACAGAGACTACTGGTCGAGGAACTGCCAGACTCGAGTAATGGTACTTCTACGAGACTTGAGTGATCTTCACGACTCACTACGAGAAAAGACATGAATTGATAAACGTGAGAATCCACGGTTGTGTAAGGCTAAGTAAGTGTTACGATGGTAATACAAGGCAATGCAATCCGAAACTCCATTTCTCCAATCCAACCCACCGTCACCAAAGTATACATTCCCTTTCCTCATGACATGCAAGCGATGAGACTGTCTGGTGTTGAAGCCAGACTCAAATGAAAACGTGGATGAAAGAGTAGTGAGCTGGCGCACATGGCGAATTGCTAAGCAACTCAACACGCAACATACATGCAGAAAGGAGGAGACCACTTGCACGAGACAGTCGATTCATCCAGTACCGTACAAGCCTGGTTGGAAAGGGGGCAAGAGACAAGCGACACCAAGACACTACTGATCCAGTTCAAGTTGTGATCCGAGTTTCGTACGGTTGAGCTGGCCGGTTCACATCTCAACCCAACTCAACCGCACCACGACAAATCGCAAGTTTCAGGATGTACGTCATACCAAGAGATGAGCTCGCACCAGAAATCGCACATGTCATCAACGCATTAGTCGTGAGTTGTCAGTCCGCAAGCCAGTAGCAACATGATCGTGAAAGAGCCAGCAGAGGTGGCGGCAACTTCAAGTGTTCGTGGAAGCATTCAGCATCGAGTCCAGGATCGCCTAAAATGAATTCGAATGAGGTCATGGCAGGACAACCATGCACGTCGCACCCGATATTGCACCTCAATATTAATGTTGTAGAGACAGCCCAGTCAAGCGATATGTCATCAGAGAAGTTGAGTCCAAGGAGTCCTCAAAAGACAGGAAAAGAAAACGGGTGATGTACAGTCGTAGGTCGTGTCAACGGGCTATGAGTGCAGAGGCGTCAAGAGCGTCAAAACATTGGCATGATATCAATCAAACCACCAGATAGCGCCCTCGATCCGCGGCATTTGCGGATGAGAGCTCAATCAAGATCACCCAAGCACGAGCGAGCAGGCAGGACATCACTTATGCTCCAGGTGCAGGAGCACCAGAAGGGGGGGCACCTTGTCCGCCTTGCTGTTGTTGGTACATCAAGGATTGATACCACAGCGCGAGGTAATTTTGGTAACCACCATCTATATTGATTAGCATTCAGCAAGGGCACAAGGGCACAGCATATCAAGACTTACATTGGGCGTAAGGATCAGATCCATCAGCTGGAGCTGGTTGGGGGGGCTGGTTAGTAGGGACACTGGAGCCTTGCGGTTGGGAGTAGCTGGGTCTGTCATGATCTTGATGTCCTCGGCCACCGCCACCACCACCACGGGGGCCACTGCCTTTCTGGCGCTGTTCACATGTTAGCTGTGCAAATTGAGGTCTTTATGTTAGGTTGAGACTCACCACTGCATCCACCTTCTCGTCAATGGCAAGCTTAGCTCGCGCAATACTATCTCGCGAACCGATCAGGGCAATCTCCCTCTGAGTCTCACCGGGACCAGAAGATTGAGCAACGTTGATCTTGCATCCGGTGGTGTTCTGCATCTCCCGGATCGTCTCACCACCCTTTCCTATGATCATACCTACCGCATCTGAAGGCACATAGACAGCATCATTGATCTTGTCAGGGCCACCAGAACCTGCCGCATCCCTCTGAGGACCATCGTGGCGGCCTCCGGAAGCTGTTCCTCCACCTCCCAACCTTTTGACAGGCGGCGGCGCGTCGCCTCGACTATCACTGTCGACAATCTCCATGATGAAATCCTTGGCGCGGGCGGCAGCTTCGCGCGTGCCAATGAGGTTGACAGGTCGTAACCCGTTCACACTCTTAGATTCACCAACGATATTGATGTGGCAGCCGGATCGCTCCTGAAGGTCGCGGATAGTTTCACCTCCACGTCCAATGATCAGGCCAACAGTTCTATCAGGGACCATGATTTGCATGTGATCCTCCCCTTCACGTAGAGCCGCAGCACCGCCCTTGCTGGGGTCGCGAGGCTTTTCGGGGCGGTTGAGGGCGCCCATTCCGCTATCGTCAATAATACGGTTAATGGCATCCTTGACTTCAGCACGACGGTGCCGGGGCCCAGAGATCTTGCACAATCTATGCGGACCACCGTCGGTGGCGGCAAGAAACTGGACTCGGCAGTTGGATTCAGATTCTATGCGTCGAAGATTCTCTCCTTGTCTGCCTATAATGAGGCCTACAAGGCTTGAATCGATCTCAATGGTCTCCGAGTTGTCATCACCTCCTCTCAAGGGAGATCTCTCGCGTCCATTGCTTTCCCGGGGAGAGAAATTCCGACCACGGGGGCCTGGCGAATAAGACCGATCTCGTCCATAGCTCCGACCATGCGAACCTCTGTCGCCACCACGTCGCTCATCTCTGTATGGATTCATACCATCGCGGAACTCATCGCGAGCCGGTGATCGTGACCTCGAGCGGTTGTATCCTCGATCGGGTCCTCGTGATTCGGAGGCATAGACAAGGGGTCGATCGTAGGATGTCACGCCCTTTTCGGCGGCATATGCCTTGGCTTGAGCAATCGCATCAGCAATGCTCAAAGTTCCCGAGTTGACAGGTCGAATCGAGCTCAGGTCAAGGTTTCCGCTGGATGATGGCGCAGGGAGGCCATTGTAGCCAGGTGCACCATAGCTGCTTGAGTTTGGAGGGGGCGGCTGGTATGTGGCCGCAGGTTGCGCGGACGCAGGCGGGGGAGGGTATGCCTGGTTGGGAACGCCGGGTGGTGTCTGGGTTGGGGTCCCTGTCGGCCGCTGCGACGCTGTATGAACAAGTCAGTAAGCGTCATATTATGCAAAATGAGTTGTTCTGGCATACCGAGTGCGGCCAGGATACTCTGGATATCGGGTTGAGGGTTCGCCATTGTGCTGCGCTGCTAGTGGAGCTGAACAGGAGCCAGCACAAGGAAATTGCTAGTTTTTCGTCGGGAAGATGAACCAGAGAATAGTAAATGGCTCGATGAAATTATGAGAAACTTCAATTGAATTGTCTTGTAAGTGATGCTTCCTAATCGCGACGAACAAATGCGACGGGTTTCGAAATTCGGTATCGCAACGACTTGACGGATCCGCCGGTCACAATCTGAAGTCAGGATGAGATCGAGTCGTGTTGCGATGGCCAAATACAAAGGCTTCAGGGACGTTGACAGATCGCCAATATATGTCCCGGGTCGCGTATCAAAGCTGACGCGATCGCAGTGAATGTAATTAATAGTGTCGCGGGGGGCGATAGGGGCGATTTCTCGAAAGCGTAGATGAGATGAAGAGGGAGAAAGGAATCTGATTTGGAAGAATCAGGTTCATACAAGAGTGGATGACCCAAGCGCGAAGGTTCAGACCTCCACTACCTAGTACAGTACCAGTAGCTAAGGTACCTAGGCTCTAGTACCTGCAGTGTAGCGTGACTCGCGACTAAACCTCGTTGGGAACTTAAGTGACATCCCTCCACTGGTCTTCAGAGTACGTACAGACCAGACTGAGCGAATATTAAGCCTACACTTGATCGGCTACTTTCGCAATAGGCTTTGCTCTGTATTTGTGTCGTCTGCTCTTGGCGTGCAGTACCTAATTTTCTACTACCCCCTCTGCATTTTATTGTCTGTATCCTCGATTCGGTGCGCAGCCCAGCCCTCGATGAAGCGAAACTCTTTTACAATCTGACTTGAACTTTCGCCAGGCAACAGGTAAATAAGCTTCCTTACTAGGGTTCGAGGCGCAACTTGCAAACTTATAATATGATCTTACTCTGTGCATCTGTGCCTCGATCAATTCAGTTTCCATTGTGACCCAATTGTCCAAATCGAAGTCATCAGACCTAGTCCTAGTCCTAGAAAGGCAAGCTTGCAACAACATTTGCTGCTGAATCCACAGCGGGGGTTACTGCACATTAAACAGCTTGCTTGTCTGGTGGAGTGAACGGAAAAACAAATCACCGCTTATCGCTCCAAGACTTTTCTTATCGCTGAAAAAAAGTTCTCGATTCTGTTGCTGCGAGACGATCGGCTGTACAGAATATTAACCATACGCGCAAACAAGATGGATTTCGCCGGCAGCAAGAAACGCAAGTTCAAGGACGCCAATAGCGTCAAGGCCTCAAAGGAGAAGAAGTCTGTGACCATTCCCGAAAAGAAATCAAAGAAAGTCAAGCGCGCCGAACCCGAGCCCCGCGAAGAGCCCGAAGACGATTCTTCCAACGAGGAAGAGGAGGCTCTGAAGGAGGACGGAGACGAGAGCGACGAGGCCGATGAGGATGCTGAAGACTCCAAGTCCGCACACGAAAATGAAGAGGAGGATGTCGAGGACAACACAGATCTGCCTGATGGCGGAAAGCTCACATTACCTCCAGTTGCTGGAGCTGAGTCGCAATCCTTTGCCGAGCTGAATCTTTCCGAGAAGACCATGAAAGCCATCAATGAGATGAAATTTACCAAGATGACTGAGATCCAGAGGAGAGGCATTCCTCCCTCATTGGCTGGTCGCGATGTTCTTGGTGCTGCCAAGACTGGTTCTGGAAAGACTCTGGCCTTCCTTATTCCTGTCATTGAGATGCTGAGCTCTCTACGATTCAAGCCTCGCAATGGCACTGGTGTCATTGTTGTTTCCCCAACTCGCGAGCTGGCCCTTCAGATCTTTGGTGTTGCCAGGGAGCTCATGGCCCACCACTCACAAACTTATGGTATTGTCATCGGAGGCGCAAACCGTCGGGCTGAGGCCGACAAGCTCGCCAAGGGTGTTAACCTACTCATCGCCACTCCTGGACGTTTGCTCGACCATCTACAAAACACCCCTTTCGTTTTCAAGAACCTAAAGTCCCTTGTTATTGATGAGGCGGATCGAATTCTTGAAATTGGTTTCGAGGATGAAATGCGACAGATTATAAAGATTCTGCCTAAGGAGGACCGACAGACAATGCTTTTTTCTGCTACTCAAACAACCAAGGTTGAGGATCTTGCCCGTATCTCGCTGCGTCCTGGTCCCCTGTACATCAACGTCGATGAGGAGAAGCAGTACAGCACTGTGGAGGGCCTAGAGCAGGGTTACGTTATCTGCGATGCTGAGAAGCGATTCAATCTTCTCTTCTCATTCCTCAAGCGCAACCTCAAGAAGAAGATCATTGTCTTCTTCAGTAGTTGTGCTTGTGTGAAATATCACGCCGAACTCCTCAACTATATCGACATTCCTGTTCTTGATCTCCACGGCAAACAGAAGCAGCAGAAGCGAACCAACACCTTTTTCGAGTTCTGCAATGCCAAGCAGGGTACTCTGATCTGCACTGACGTTGCCGCTCGTGGTCTTGATGTATGTGTCTGATATAAATAACGGAATGAACCATTTGCTAACCTGTAGTAGATTCCTTCCGTTGACTGGATTGTCCAGTTCGACCCTCCGGATGACCCCCGCGACTATATCCACCGTGTCGGTCGAACTGCCCGAGGCAGCAACACCAAGGGACGATCTCTTCTGATCCTTCAACCCAACGAGGTTGGCTTCTTGTCGCACCTCAAGGCCGCTCGTGTCCCAGTCGTAGAATATGACTTCCCCAAGATCATCAACATTCAGTCTCAACTCGAGAAGCTCATCAGTTCAAACTACTACTTGAACAAGAGTGCCAAGGACGGTTACCGCAGCTATCTCCACGCCTACGCGTCTCACTCACTGCGCAGCGTTTTTGATATCAATAAGCTGGATCTGGCCAAGGTCGCCAAAAGCTTTGGCTTCACAGTGCCACCCCGTGTTGACATCACCCTCGGTGCTAGCATGAGTAGGGACAAGAAGCATCAGGGACGCAGAGCATACGGTAGTCAGCCACGACAGGGCCAGGGTAACAAATTCACCAGGTAGAACGGTACGGGGAGTGATGAAAGAAAGAAGTAGTGGTCAGTCAAATTGACTGTCGGTGTACATGGGAGGCCTTCAGCACGGCGTTAGGTTTTGCAAAATGTAATGATGGTACCGAGCTACGGCAGGATCATAGACAGACGTTTTTGTTTCCAATCCTTTGCCAGGTGAATCTTGAGACATACGTACCCACGAGGCGCCAGAAAACTTCTGACATTAAATCAAGGTGCCAGTAATATTTAGTCCAAGGTCTAGGGAACATACCCTAATTATGCTAGGTTTACCTGAGACTTTTTATCACTTAGGATAGAGGTCTAAAGTTTTGTTGCCTCCCCTTGCATACCTCGTTGAGAGATAGTGTAATTCTTGGTCATGTTCATAAATTTGCTTACAACCTGAGCCATGTCTTATAAAAAGGCGCCCATAAGGTGGGTGACAAATTTAGTAGCATGATCTCTCAGTTGAGCCCAGATTATCAGCTGGTTATGGATTCCACAGAACTTTCGATTTTTAGCAGGGATCAAATGGGCTCCGAACTGATGTTGGAGAATGAATGTGTGTAATTCATGTGTTTTCTAGGGCTGAAGCCTTTCCAATTGTTCTGCCATCTCTAACAATGCCCTCATCAGATAGGCATATTGCGAGGGTAACATGATTCACCAATGAAACTGGCTCTGTTTAATAGGTTGACGGATATTCAGGAACCCGCGGACCGAGGATCGATCGACAATGTCATTCAGGGACAATGCAGCCAGCGAGATCTTTGAGTTTTCAAGGTGCTTAATCAAGCCATCGAAAGTGGCATTGCCCACGAACACCAGGCCAGAAGTGAAATGCCTCATACGATTTAACGTTTGTTTGCTTTACCCGTCTAGTCTCTGTCTCAGTCTAAATGAATAAATAGACCTCGTATCGAATCGAGCCCGGGGGGCTCGGCATGCTCCAAGTGCAACACCTACCATACCCACACGGCCATTGGTCAAAGCCGCGTCACGAGCTTCATTCCCTTCTCCCTTTGGGGACAGAGTCCGCGTCATGTCCTTTTCAGCTGTTGAGGCTCAGTTGCTCTCGTCTTTCTTTAGACATCACATAACTATCCGAGTGTCCCAATTTTTGTTTGCTTGTCAAAATCTCACACAATCTTAAAGTTGACTGACTATAAGTTGAACTAACTGAGCTTGGCCGAAGCTGAACGGAAGCTGACCTGACGGCGTACCACCCTCGCAACAATCCAGCGCATTTAAACAACAGTTGTCCTTTGCGATTGACTCACAATTTATCCCTCTTGCATCGGATTTGGAGAGAACAAAAGGCAGAAGCCTGGCATGATCTCGAGTCCGGCATACCATCTCATCCAGTTCTCAACATTACAAAACTAAACAATTCACTACGAAACTCAACATCATCCCAAACAGAAATAAAATCTCAATCGAACAGCATAGAAATGTGTACCAAGACGCTAATCGAGCACAAGTGCGGGCATCGTGTTCTGCGTGGCAACACAAGATGCTACAGAGAGGATTGTCCGGGAAGAAAAGAAGATATCACCAAAGTTGACGACGAATGCGCGCAGTGTGAAAACAAGCCCGGTCGATTCAAGTCTTCTCGATGGTGCTCTGTTGGCTGCTGCGTTTGCCAATGAAGGGAGCGGGGGAGGGAGAGAAAATCGAGAGAAAAAATCGTTGGGATAATTCGGAACAATACGGGTTTGAATTTGGAGCCTGGAGTATGGAGAGGCTATCTTCTTTGGAAAACCAGTTACTTGGAGTTGATGGGGCTTTTTTGTTTACTCTTTACGACCCGAGTAATTGCATATCGTGCATTATGGTGATATCCTAGCATTTTTACATGATGCTGTTCATGTAGTCATGTCCTTGGGACGACAGATTGCACAGGATCTGAGACATTAGACCCAATTGACATTTCTTAAACAAATATTCGAATCCCGTCATAGACCATGAAGGCAGCAGATATCGCGGTATCTTCATCCACTTATTCTCGAGTGCAGATATCAAAGAGCCACTGTCACAACTGACAAGTGGACTTGAAGAAGAGACGGGATGGAACTGAACCGGATTGGATTGGATTGGATGGCTGTCAATTAAGAAGTGCCCTGGGCTTGAGGTGGGCAGCCCATGGCGGATGTGCAGTCCAGCCCCGCCCGTTGACGGCTTGAGAGCCCGGGTATTTGAGTGAGCGACAGGGGTACAGGGGCACAGTTTACAGGGTCTGTCAGTCCTCCAGCTTCCAAGTCGAGAGTCTCGAGCTCACAAGGGCTCTACCAAGTCTACTACCTACAGACAGACTCTTTTGCTCTAGCGGTTCATCGGCCCAGCACCAACCCCCAAACCCCCTCCAGCATGAGCTGAACCCCAGGGATATTCCTCGATTGAACAAGGAAAGGTCCATTGATCCGCCGTTGAAGATTGGTTCACTCACCCCGTTCGTCGCATTGTCCTTACTGGGCGTCATGTCCGTCCCGTCGCCAGCTAAATAGGTAAGGTATGTACATTAGTACCTACTTGCCATGAGGTCGGGGCACCTCCACTTTCAAGCTTCCCCATCCCGGATTCCGCAATCATCACGACCTACCATCTTCCACCACCACTACCACTACCACGCCCAGTACGCACAGCATCAAGACAGTCCAAACTTAGCACTCAATTCAGACCACAGACTAATACTACTTGCGTCCACTTCTTCCTGTGGTCGCCTCTTTCTGCGCCTTCCCGTCGCTTGTGCTACCTGTCTTCCCGTTACTTGCGCATGCTTCAGTAATCTAAGTACTTAGCTATTCAAGCCATGGCTAAGAAGGCACGCCAGAGAATCAGTTATGGTGAGAGACTCTATCCCCAACCGCTATAACCGCCGAACAACCCCGCTTGTCGAGCAATGCTCTCTGCATGCGTTCAGCTTCGAATCGGTTGCTAACACAAGCATAGTCCTCGAAAATGCCAAATCATCTGAAGGCGGCCATCGTCTAGGTGTCAATGGCCTCGCCGTCGACAACGACAATGCGATTCTGTGAGCCCTTTCGCACCGACCACCTCGCTCCGATTCGTACAGCTCTAACAACACCGCACTCAGATACTCAGGTGGCCGAGATGGCATAGTATGCGCTTGGGATCTGAACCTCGACCTCAAAGGCCGCAGCGATATTACCGACCCGACGCCTGCCAATTCCGAAGACAAGAAGCCGAAGCACACGACCAAGTTCCGCGCTCAGACCCATGCCCATATGCACTGGATCAACGACATTGCCCTAGCCCAAAACAATACTGCCCTCGTATCTGGCTCATCAGACCTTACAGTCAAGGTTTGGCGACCGCATTCCGAAGAGGACAAAAACCGCACCGAGACGATAGGCGAACATGCTGATTATGTCAAGTGTGTTACAACCCCACCCCCAGATATTGGCGCAAACTGGGTCGCATCTGGTGGTCTAGACCGCAAAATATGCTTATGGGATCTCAATGGCGCTGGGAAAACACTCGAGATCGACGTACAGGGTGAAGAAATTGCTGAGAAGGGTTCTGTGTATGCCCTTCGTGTGGGGAGAAATATCATGGCGAGTGGCGGTCCCGAAAAGACGGTGCGCTTGTACGATCCCCGAACTGGTGATAAGGTTTCAAAGCTTGTTGGTCATGTCGACAATATCCGTGCTATTCTTATAGACGATGCCGGCGACACCATTTTGAGTGCCAGTGCCGACAAAACGGTCAAAATGTGGAGCATCAAGAACGGTCGATGCATGTATACTTTCTCCATGCACGATGAGAGTGTTTGGTCACTGTTCTCAGATGATCCGAGCCTGGGTGTATTCTACAGCTCTGATCGCTCGGGTTTGGTCGCCAAAACAGATGTTCGCGGTAGCCTTGAGGATATGGACGATGGCCTGAGTCTTGCTGTGGCGCATGAGCATATAGGAGTGGGCAAGGTTGTCGCAGCTGGAGGTCACATCTGGACAGCAACGAATAGGTCATCAATCAATCGGTGGGAAGACGTTGACACGGGCACCAGCATCCAGCTTCCGGAGTCTGTTCGACACCACAGAGCTACATCGAATGCTTCTAGCAGACCCCGCGAGACTTCTCCTCCGGCTACTACTAACGGAACTGCGAAGAAGGAGATCCCAGCTGAGTCCATCTTGCGTATCTCTGCAGCTGCTTCCTTCCCTGCGCGATCTGGTCCAGATCCCGATTCTGCCACTATCACGGATGCTACGGCACGGAAGGGGTCCGAAGCCGTTATAGACTCTGCAGAGCCCGAAATCAAGCCCATCCATGCAGTGGCTGAGGAAACGATCGAGGGACAATTCGGACTGCTCAAGCATAGGCTGCTCAACGATAGGAGGCGTGTGTTGACGTCAGACACCGCTGGCGACGTATTACTGTGGGATTTGATCCAGGTTTGTCTGACTTATCAAAAGCCTGAATACAGCTGACTGAGTTTGGCAGTGTAAGCCAATCAAAAGCTTTGGCAAACAACATTTGGAGGATGTAGAGCATCTTGTCAACACTGTTGAAGCCGTGGCTCCTTGGTGCTCTATCGATCTCAGCTCAGGCAATCTTACTGTGGTTCTAGAGCCTTTCAATTGTTTCGATGCTGAAGTTTATGCAGACGAGCTAGATTTGCCAGATAATATAGAATTTCGAGAGGACCAGAGGAGTAAGTGCGCTTTTGATGGCTGCGAGGACACAGCTAACCTTCTTCCAGTCAGCCTTGGAAAATGGATCCTTAGGTATCTCTTTGCCGATCTCATTGATGAAGAGATCAGAAGAGATGAGGCACACCGTCAGAAACTCAATGAGGGTCTTGAGGCGAGGCAGGCGGCCAATGGAGGAACTACTGGAGCTGCTCCATTATCGATATCATTACCAAAATCAGCCATCCCGGACTGGGATAACGCAGATCAGGTTACTCCAAAGCCCAATCTCTATCCCAATACTCCAGGTCTAGGCATTGGTTTGGCAACACCTGGTCCAAGCATTATGTCGGGTCCAAACAGCTTGCCTGATGTTCCTGAAAACGCGGCCACAAGTCCAATGACTCCTATAGAAAAGAGAACCTCGCATGTCAGCCGCCCTTCGACGGAGAGGGAGGACTACTTCACAAGCCCCTTGCAACTGCTCGAATCCGCAGTCAAGGCAGCAAGCATGGTGTCAACCCCCACGCAGAACGAGGCGGACTCCAAGAAGTCGATAGATGGTGATAAAGAGAAGGATAAAGATAAGGACAAGGCGGACAGTGCAAAGTCTCCAAGCACACCATTTGGCAAGAAGAAGTTTAGGATGACTTTTGGCACCAAAAAGCTTTCAAGGTCGGCTTCTCAAGCCACAACAGAGAAGCCTGCGATTGTGGAGGAAAAGACAGAAGAGTCTGAGTCTTCATCTGTTCATGAAAAGGAGAAGGAGGTTGATGACAGTTTCTTTGGTACGATTCAGAAGATCCACCAGGAATACGAGCGCCAATTAGCCGACAACCCTGACAAGCCGGTCGAGTCACGAGTAATGCCCAGTTTGCCTGGTGATACACCCGTCCTCAAGCTCCCGCCGGGAACTAAGGTGGTTATCCAAGAAGAGACCACAGGTGGCAGCGCCAATTTGTACCAGGGCACTGTGCAGGACGTTGGCAAGGATGCAGATCTTATCGAACAGAAGGCTCCCATGTGGCTGGGTGATGTTCTTCTTCAAAACACACTCCCATTCAAAGAACCTGTAAAGGTTTCGTTTGTCTTGTATCCGATGGACGACATCCTCCCGGCTATTGCTTCGGCCGATGGGAATAACAGGCTCAATGCCAACCGCATGCTTCGAGTCAAAAAGATTCTCTCATATGTTGCAGAAAGGATTGAGCCACCGCTTGAGGAGCCCGAGGAGAGCCCTATGAAGCCAGAGGATTACTTAGAACTGTACTGCAATGAACAGGTAATGATCTCTTCTTTAACTCGTAATACGATCACGGGCAATTACACTTGCTAACATTCATCTAGTTACTTTCACCTGCTACAACACTGGCCACTCTCCGAACTCATCTGTGGAAGGGGGGCAATGATATTGTCCTTCATTACAAGGCCAACGGCAAGAAGGAGATTCGGCCATTTCCTCCACCTCCAGAGCCTAAGCCAGCTGAGCCCGAGGAGACTCAAGACGGCGCTGCAGCTGAAGAGGCAAATACTAATGGTCAAGTTCATGCTCACCCTCACGCCCAAGCCCAAGCCAGCTAAGCTAATACAACTCCCGGTTTACATGTTGAATGAGAAGATGAGAAGATCCCGACTCTTCAGTCCCTTGTTTGTTGTCGTGTATCAGAAGTTCGACTTTTGTCAGCTGCGAGCCCCTTGATCGTAAATAGATTTGTACATAGGTCAGATGTCGTCAAGGCGTATATACCATTTGTGAGAAGTTAAGCCTCTCTATTTCTCTCGGAACGCCAGTCTCTCGACTCCTTGCTCCTTGCTCCATGTTTTACATTGTACAATTCCGCCCATTTTGTTAATTCCTTATATCGCTCCCCATTATCATACAACGCCTTTCATGGTGTTAATAGCCCATTGATAGCTTCCCAGGAAAATTGCGCCTCCAATAGAAATCCATGTAACTCGTGGTGCTACACCAGCAAAGAAAGCTCTGCTGCCCTCCTCGCGCAGTATGCGACCAAACATGTCCGATACTGAAACGCTCTCCTTCGATAACATGACTCTCGTTTTGAGTACATCAAGCGGTGTCGTCAGTGCTGCAGACAACCCACCGGCCATGCTTCCATAGAGAGCACTCTCAGCACCAGTGACCTCGCGACCACCACGGCGGCGCCGTCCCCAGGACTTCATAGCCTCCCACAACGGGAACTGGATCACAGTAAATGGCACCTCGCGGAAGACGGTGATTCCCCAACCGCGATAGAGCTCTCTCCACATTGGAACAAATCCATGGCTCGAATATCGCGACAGAATGGCCTGCAGAGCAGCAGCCGAGGAACCACCATGATGACCCGCCTGCGCACGCTGCTTGACAACCTCGGTTGGTACACGAACGGCGCAAGCTGCCACCTCACCGGCGCTAGCTGCTGCCATATGTGTAAGAGGAGTCTTCCATCCCGGCGCAGAAGTATTATCCTTATCAGCCAGAAAGCCCTTTACGCCCTCATATGTGCAGAAGAAGAACGCGGCACCTGGCGCAGAACCAACAAGCGCGGAGCCTATACCGCGATAGATACCGCTGAAACCGCCGGAGGGAAAGAAACCGGCCGAGGACTGAAGACGGGTCTTGAGTGTATCGAGAGGGAAGAGAGACAGATCGACGGTTGTACCAGCGAGGGCACCTGCGAGGAGGGCGGATTGGAAAGTCGGAGGGTTTGCGGACATGTTTTAGAAGGTGGGTAAGAGTCCTTGGTGTATAGATTGGTGGAGATAGCGTCCCAGGGAGAATCAATGGGCTGGACGATGCCCGAGGAGGAAAAGAGAGATATTCAAAGCCTCGGAGGTTTGGACCGACCGAGACCGGCGAAATTATAAAATGGAGGAGCTTGAACTCTGGGGCTAATCGATAAGGTGAGCTTAGAGGGGTATGAAGCTTACCCTGTAATGCAGTACTCGGGAATGAGTAAACACTTCGCAGGAGATAGCTTCCTTTCAAGAGGAAGTAAATGCACAAAAATTGGTCAATTGACAGCAGGTCAGAGCATTTGAGGGATTTATGTATGAATTCGAATGCTATTTTATCGAGGAGGCGAACACGACAGTTTTGTTCTAAGTCGAGTTATACAACATTATCACGAGACATCCAAGCTTCGGTCGCCGACAGGAACACATAATGTCCGAGTTAGGAAAACCCCTTCTTCACATGCAGAAGTAGCGAGATGCTGAGCTATACCGGCAGAAAATTAGCAAAGGATGATAGGGTCATGCTTGTGACAGAGGAGGGTGGGACAAATACACATATATAGAACAGAACTCAAAAGGCATAATCATGGAATTGTTTTCATTAATAACTATTTTGCAGAGACAATCCAGTCTATCTGGCAATACCATAACTCCCAAACCAATTGATCAAATCACCAATACATAATAGTTCTTTACATGTTATCCCGTGTGCTGGTACCAGCCTGGTGAGTCTCCTCGGCAGCCTTCTTGGTTCGTTCCTGGAGGTTCTTGATGTCCTTGGCGGGATCAATGTCCGATCGGTCTGCCTTGACGGCCTCCTCACTGTCTGAGGCGAGCTCTGGCTTCCAGTGACCGCTGCCCTCCTTCTGCTTCCTGAGGGAGTCTTGCTTGTGCTTGTCGTAGTCGACATCAGTTTCTGGGGGTGTGTTAAACGCGTTCAATTGGGTTGTGAAAGACTCAAACTTACGGTTGGATGACTCCTTGAGACCGAGACGTGTTGATGTAGTAAAGAAACCTCGTCCAAGGATGATTTTGCTGGTGTGCGCAGTGCGCAGGGCCATCATGGATCGAGCTGACATCATCTTGATGGTATAAAGGTTATGTGATGATTCGTATGAGAGTGAAGCTTCAATGTCGGGAAATCGAGAGACAACAAGGATTCGAATAGATATGAAAGAGGAAAAGAGAAGAAAGGAACAGCTGCAGAAGAAAAGATCGGTTCACAAGCTTAATACTGTTCTTCTCGGGTATGGTACAGGCCATTTGCGGGAAAGTGACGTCACGAGCATCATCACTTTTTGAAGAATCTCTCCTTCTCCTTCCTTCACTCCTTAAATGAAGACGGCATGCGTTCATTCCCCACTTAAGCCCATGCTACCCCGATTTAGGTAGGTAATGGAGAAGTTTTAATCTCTTCCGTTACCGAGGATCCAATGCAAATGCCATGGCTTCAAAGGAGGACTTAATTGCGTGGCCATGGTTGATAATGAGACGCTGTATGGACCAAGCAAGGCACCTTAGCTATCACCGCGGAGTTATTATGATGTGGGGTTACAGAGCTAACAGTTGCAGCTACAGCTACAGGTATGAGCTAGGTACCTATGTGAGCTGAACTTGACATATCAGAAGCATTGCAAATAGCTGCTACAAATAAACAGTAATCAGAAATGCATGGATGTCAAGAAATCGATACTCTACTAGAAGCAATGGCACTCAGCGAATCAACGTCCACCCATCATTCATTAGTGACCACCACAATTCAACAAATCGCTCATGTGGTATAACCACACCATCATTTCTCGTCAGACATCAATCATCAAGCCCGAGATCGCTCACTCGAAGCCATAACAAGTCACAGTCACAAATTGAAACGTGCAAGTATTTGAACATTCGTATATTCTCGTCTCGCAGCGCTGAAGCCGCGTTGTCGCAACCAGACAGCGCCAATACCCAGTTAACAATAGCCACACATGCAGTCTACCGCTGCATTGCAAAACCAGGCTCGAGGCCTCCCAAATCCCAAAAATCTCTTTGAATCTGATCATGACATGTATCCCAGGCCCCCTGAACACTCCAGATGCTTGCCGAGGCGAGACAAAATATTGTAAAAGAAGCCCGTCCAACCAGGACTTGGGCGAACCAAACAACGCTCCAAAGTATAAAGCTACTCCGGTCCCAAAAAACACTAGGCAGGCCTGCACCGGCAATGGCGCTCAGGCCCAAACCATGAACAAGAAAACAAAAAGAGGACAAATATATAGGCCGTCCCAGGATGATACAAAGAAAAGAATGGGCAAGGGCGAACCTTTTTCGTTCCCGTTCATTGCAGCAGCGGGACAACACCAAAAATTCGACCAACTCCCCGTAATTTCCCAGATTTCCGTCCCGTAAAGGGATATCAATTGTCGCAATAACACCGTTCGTCTCGATCCTGACCACCGCCCAAAGATATTTCCAAGATGCGACCGATCAAATAACACCGGTAAAGACCCCGCTTGCGAAAAGCACTCCCTTCTATGTTCTTCTTTTTCTCTTGTTGACTTCATAACCCATAACCGCGATGAGAGAAGACATTTTGGTATGAATGGAAAGGCCAACCCATGCCTCCCATGTAAAATGAAAACAGTTGATGCCGAGGAAATCCGATTATTGTGCCTCCCAACACCGATGCAATGTCGTCTTAAAATGCAGAAAACGCCCGTTCGTGTCTTGTAGCCCCATCTTGCGAGGCGGACACCCAACCCTAGGTATTTGATTTGTTGCAAAAATATCAAAGTAACCAAGCCGAAAATGGTATCGTTCTTTATCATGCCGTGCCAGTATTATCCTCATAAACTTGTCGGTGAAACAAGAGGTATGTGAATTAGGGGATGTTTATACAGGGGTGATAGTAAAAGTGATGGTTGTCGAAATTGTTGTCGCCAACATTTGGGGTCAATCGCGTCAAGCGGTCGGCCTCAAAAGCTTAAGAGGAACCTAGCCCAGTTGATAAGATGATGCCAAGATCAAGTCTCGATAGGTCAATGTGCCCGCCAAGATGAACAGCTGCCAAGAACGAACGGTTGTAATTACAGTTCAAGGTGCACCGCCGGTGATGCGACACACTGATCGGCCCATGCGAGTGCATGAGCAGCGACCTGGTGCGGCTTACCACCGACGCATCGACTGTTGCATCCTGCCAGGTGACACTGACTGAGGAGGGCTCGACATGGTAATGCCAGTAGCGGGGTTGATGATGGGAATGGCATTGCGGCCGCGGGTGGCGGAGGGCTGGTGAATCTTCATGCTAGGTTGTTGCTGGTAGGCAGGAGGAATGAAGGCGGGAGATGTTGAGTTGAGAGAGAAGCCAGGAGCAACAGTGTTGGGGTGTTGCGTGGGGGAAGAGTCGGGAGAGTTGCTGGCTAATGAGGAACGCTCAGATGCGCTTGAGATAGAGACCAACTGCGAACGACAGGTCAGAATGATGCGCCAGCATACACAGCGACAGGATAACTCACGTCAGTCTCGGTCAACAGACCAGGACAGAACTCCATGTCATCTTCAAGATCGAAGGACCGACTGGTCTCGAACTTGGTTCGGAAGGCTGTGAGGGAAACCGTCTCGTTGAGTTCCTTCATGCTACGGACACCGCGGAACTGGCGTTGAGCTTGTTGGGACACAGAAAGACGGGGAGCTCTGCGATTTCGGCCGCCATGGTGGTTGTGCGACACGGGGGCGGGGTGCGCTGGGTGGGCGTTGTAATGATAGTATGCAGACATGATGTGAGTCGCGGTTGTGCGTGCGTATCGGAGTTGGTGCGGGATTAATTGGAGCCAGTAGACACAAACAAACAAAATTGAAAGTGTTTAGGAGAGTCGTCGATTTAGGTAGTCGTGGTAGACAAGATCCAAGAAGTCGAAGAATAGTTACTGGTGAAGTGTAGTGGCGGTTGAGTTGTAGAGGAGAGGAGAGTGAGGTTGTTGGTTGATGTAGATTTTTGGGTGACGGATGAAGAGAGTTGAATTGTGGGAGAATGGATAGCGAAGCGAGGCGAGGTACGAGGGGAGGGGCGGAATGGGAGTGCGAAGGTGACGGGCTCTGATAAGTAAAATAAATGGGAAAATGGAAAGTGGACAGGCAGATGCAGGACGCAGGATACCTTACACCGGGGACGGCGGGCGATGTGAGTCTGTTGGTTGGGGACACTGTGAGCACTGTGAACCCGCTAGTATCCACAGTGCCCATGCTCTACTCCACATGAAGCGCCTACCGAACCAGGAGATGAGAGTGGGGCCTGATTCTGGCAAATCACGCCTTGCAGACGGTGGCCAGGAAGTCTTTGCCACTTTGACATGATTGGCACAGTGGAGGGATAGCGTGTGCCACAGTGTAATCTTGGTGGCATGCTGCTAGGTCATCCCTGTCTATCCGGGTAGGGATGTTTGAATGCGGTACAGTCTTCGAGAGAGACATATACACAGTACGACGAGCGTGTTCCAAGAGCTAGACAGCACACCAATCTGCTAAGGGGCTGAGTTCACGCTACTTGTCCTATTCTAGGTTCGCCTGCACACCTTGCGGTATCCGAAACTCAGCGCCTACCCAGCCCAGGTGGAGGCTATTGCATCCACACACGACCCAAGCCCAGTGTCAAATCGTTCGGCCGGTTCTCCATTCCAGCCTTTGTCAAGTGACTTTTTGCTCTCTCAGCTTTGTCCCTGCTGGACCTGGCGCTGGTTCCAAACTTGGATCGTGAGAGAGGCCCTGGAGCCCTACTAGTCTAGCGTCTGTTCGTTCTTCTTTTCTTTCTGTCAAGCTCAGGCTTGGGGACCAGGGTGCGCATTGCTCATCAGGTGAGTGACGAAGGGACGGAATCTCTCTACTGCACGAACACTACTTTACCGCACAGTGAGGAGCTCAGATGGACGCAGATGCAGACGCAGACGCAAACGCAGTCTCAGTCTCAGTCTCAGGCACCATCTCGACCGCGTGCTTTCCCACTCTGTCACTGCAATTCCCCTGTGCTAGCGCAGAAAAAGCCCCTTTCTGTCCATCCCCTTCAGGGCTCTCGCAGCCGTAATTAGGCGCTATGCCCTGCTGCAGCATGCTAATCTTGTCAATTGATTGGATTGCGCGCCAGTTTGTTTGTTGACATGCTGAAATTGTTATTATCCACTGCTTTCGTGATGATGAAATGAAGGAAGGCAAGGGAATTGCGTTTCTCATCTGCGACGTTGGATGCCCCGCATCTTTCATTACCACGGGCGCACATATCTGATCTGGTGTATTGGGGCGGTCGAGGCATTGTATCATCAGATACTGGATTTCTGCTTGTCAACGGGTATCCACGCCCCCCAGGACCAGTTGAAGTAAGGCGAGGTGCAGTCGAGTTCAAGTGCGTGCAGTGCCGAAGAGGCCCCAGTCACCAAATGGGCAGTCAAATCGAAGAGCAGGGTAGGGCTTCGAGGCTGGTGAACGAACGACTGAACGAACGTTCGGGGGACGGCGACGGACTCTGGTGGGTTACCAGGTTGGTTCAGGTGGGTTGGCGGGATGGCGGTGATGGACGGTACCTTGCGAGACAGTGAGCACTAGGCTCAAAGTTCTATCATGGCACTGTGCATGACCGTGTATGGAGCCATTACTGACCACCAGCGCAGAATGAGGGAGGGTTGGTGAGGCCTATGACTGGGCGGCCTCGAGACCCTTTCATGACCCTGTCCTCAATGGTCCCGGACATGGATGCGTTGGAAACGTGGCGGGCTGGCCTACGTCTTCACTGAACAATGAGTTTATTGCACTGTGCCATTCTGTCATGGCCCCTCCCATCCGCAGATCGTACGCATCCCTTTCTTGTCTGTTGTTTTGTTGTTGTGTGCTGTGCCCTGGACAGCTGCCGAATGAGAAGCTGTTGATAATCGACACTGTTCCCCCAATGGTCGAACCACTATCAAAACAGTTTCAAGGGTTTCTGGTGCTAAATATCGCCACGAGAGGCAAAATGAATGAGAACAAGGTCATCTTGTCTCTGGCTTCTGGAAGGCCTCTGGCGTGTGTGAGGCTGATCTACTATGTAGATTATTCTCGACTTTAGGGTAGTGTCTTGAGACAACAGAGCCCGGACCCAGACCATCTTCAACACCAACCTCGTCTGAAATGAGAGGTTGACAAGTCGAATTGCGGTAACCTGCAAAACACTGTGGCGTTTGTGATTGACCTTGAAGGGCCGTCGAAGGGCAAGAAAACATCGGACTTTGATATAGAGTGTCAAAATAAAACCAGCAAAAGGCAACATCAGCCTCTGCTAGACTTATCTAAGTATTTTTGTCATCTATGATGAAGGTGTTGAGTTTTTTTGCCCCCCCCCTTAGAGGGCAAACTCACCCACAACACAACCCCAGCCCCAAACCCCAACCCACGATTTCTGGCTGCAGCTTCTATGTATTCTGTATGCACCCAGTGCACTGTATGTACGGTTAACTCGCCCTGTCCGAAGACTGTACTTGGCGAGACACTCCACGCAACCCTCACGCAGGAACTCTTTACCGGCCAACTGCGGCAGCACCTTTGCGGGCGTCTAAATCGAACAAAGACCATCGATAACTGTGGGGATCTTGTCAACGGTGAGTCTGTGCATCGTGTGTTACAGAATGTAAACCGTTAGACACAGCTCGATGGTTGTTGACAAGATCGTCGTGAGGCGTGAGCATTGATGATAAGCAAAGCCTGGGCATAGCTTGCAAGTTACGACGGCGGCAAAACATACAAACCAGTAGGGTAGGTTAATTCGATGTTTGGTTATGCATATTGCCTATCGTTTCATCATTTCTAGAGGTCGTCTTGCCGCCAGCCTCATCTTATCTTACCAGACGGGTTCTCAGCCTATTCCGTATATGCAGAGAGACCCTACTGTACAGTATGCACCACACCATTTCATTGCCGATGGGAGGTTGCTGGATGGAAGATTGATTATCTTTGGTCCTTGATAAGTGACAACTGCCACTGCCACTGGCTCTTGCGCAATCCAACCTCTCGATCTCGGCTAGATCGTCGTTGGACTTTGATCAAAGCTGGCACCCTGCCATTACCACCATGCCACACCATGTTCTGCTGCACCGTCCAAGTGTTTCATCAGGCTCTTCTGAGAATCCCTCCAGGGCTCCCTTCTCTTGTGTCATTTGCCAGGCTAGCATGCGGGGAATGGGCTGGTCTATTTTGAGCGGGCTGTGAAAGCCTGCTAGCGGAGGTCCAAACCTGCTCTTGTTCGTCTTGCTCATTTTCGGTTGGGAGGGATGTGATGTGATGCGATGCTTGGTCTCTAGGCTTCGCCTACGCCGATCACTTCAACGTGGGTGGGTGGTCCCTTGAATGAATTCCTGTTCTTGGAGAAAGGGTCCAAGTCCCATACCGAGAAGAATTCGAGGCACTCGACCGAATGCGTGATGCTTTGCAGCTTCTGGGTCCTAGTGCAGAGTCTACGGTAATGCGCGACGAGTCACAACAAACAGAGCAGTAAACAACCGTAAAGTTAAAATTGACAGTCCAAACTCTCTGTGAGCGGGGGAGATTGGCTGAACCACAACATAAGGTACCCTGAAGGATCCTGGAGACAAAAGACGATATTGCAGAATCCCTGTACAGTGCGAACCCATACCCATATTATCGGCATTCATCAGAGTCACCTTTCACTGAATCAAGTGAATCAATAAGGAGGTAGATTCAGAGAGAATAATAGACATTTTGACCTAAAAGGAAAAGTCAACAAATGCTCCATTTCTAAAAGCATTGTTCGAAGCCGCTTGTCTCTCCCTAGGTCTCCTCCTCGTCTGCCCACATTGACGCAATCAGCCATCTGTCTAGTAGTTATCCCCCCCCCCCCCTAGTCGTACGACCCATTCATTCCTCAAACTAACAACCTCAACAATCGATAGTAGACCGCATGCATCCATCTAATCGTTCAATTAATTGATGGCCAACATGTCTATCACGGGTTGTCAACCCCTTCAATATCATGAGACAAGTCGATTATCTGATGCATACGGCGTGCCATATCCCACAGCCCATATTCCCATCGCTACACCGCTAGTTCTCACAGACGATGGATGGCCTGTTTCTATCTCGTCGGCTAAGGCGCTTTTCTTCGGCGGGTGACTTGATGTCTCACTTTGCGGAGAACAAAGGGACTCTCTTCTCTGAGAGTCCGAGCTCTGAGCCCAGACCGCGCCACCCCTTGCTTCAAATGCGAGTCACCCCGCGCGCCACACTTTGCGGAGAAACGGCGACGTCAGTCCCGGCCGAAAGCCTCAGCTCTGATTCGTCCTTTGCTTCAACAATAAATATTGACTTCCTCAACATCACGATATACGAATCATGTACATCTTAAAACAGAGTCAGCATGCTTTTGAATGTAACAACTTACTTAATGGCCTCTGATGTTGAGCATGAATGGTCGCTGGAAACTAAGTCACTCAAACACAAGACAAGAGCATGATGGGAACCCGTATTCTCCTCCAGGTATGGTGTATGTGCTTGGGGTCTCTAACTCGTACGGTAGATGACGTTGCAAGCATATGATGTTTCATGATCAAGGCCGATGCCTGGCGAATGAATGAACAACAAGAGAGTTCTAGAACCCGTCGTTATTATTCAGAGACTGTCTGTATATATCTATGGTGTTAGTTGCGAGTACGAGTTGGGAGCTTGCAGATTTTATCTTCTTCCTACCTAGCTTAGGGACATGTTCGTAGCAAAGGGCTGGCTGACAGTGGAATTTTCCAGCACGACTCGCGACCCATACTATAGAAAAAGGGTTAGGCGAATACTGAAAAGGCTACATGAAATTTAAGTCGCTAGCGTGCCTATCATATAGAAGCTGGACTCGATACAGAGGCCGCACTGTTCGCATTCAGAAAGATACCGACAGTAGTTCCAGAACCAAGCCTTGGCAATATAAGGATATGAAGTCAGGGTGGGTACCAGAATGAGACATTGGTATCCGTAGTAGTATTCGCCAGCCAGACAGGCTAGTAACACCTACATATATGCCCACTTTCCAAGAGGGAGTTGCCCAAAGGCGAGATGATACCTTTTGTTTTTCTGAAACCAAGGTGCTTCGATAAGTATCATGAGATTTGCTTATAAGTTCAGGGTTTTCCCTTTATACGAACTGCGAGTTACTTTGGTGCCTTATATCTGAAAACTATTACCCAGTCTCCTTACCTCACCCGAGAGGATATGAAGATATCCATGTTTCTGTTGATGCTGTGTCTAAGAAGGTCCAACGATTGTAAGTATTTCAGTATGTACTTTTGCAATTCCCCAGTACTCACTGCAAAGTCTATAGACCATAAGCATATACTAATGGCTCCTACAATAAGACTAAAAATACCTATATGAAGAGAACACCTCCTATCATCAAAATTCTACAACAAGACATGTGGGTACAAATGTCACTATTAAGACGACCAAGGAAATTAAGAATCAAATGCATCGGAAGTAGCCCTTATGATGCAGGCTCATACCCCAAGTCCCAGCAGAACACCGATTTGCCTTGGAACCTATGTGACACCAGAACAATGAGAGGGATTCGCAGTTGAGTATTGAACCTTGGCAGTTAACGAGAGCATTTGATACTTGAGAAACACTTGAACTCGAGTCTGCTAAGTGAAGGCATTTTCACCTCACTCGTCCTTGAATTATGGTTCTAGTTTTCGAATCAGTTCATACGAGGCTAGTATGAAAATATATTGCAAGTCTCCCTAAAATTGCTGTGACTTCAATTCTCATTAGAAGTACAGATTGGAGTGTGTTGCCATAATAGCTCTTAACTCCCAGTTTTCATACTCTGGAGCGATTTCAAGTAAATCTGAGTGTAGAAAGCAGAAAGAATAGGAAGAATCGGGGCGGAATATGTATTTATGATTGCCTTAAGATGAAGAGAGACTCTCTTATGTATGCCTAATCAAGCACTACATAACCAGACCCAGCTGGGCAGAGTACAAGGATCTGAAAAAGGACTTGAATCAAGAACCAAATAGACGTGTAGTATTCTAGTAGATGAAATATATTCAATTGCGTGTCATGCTTGACTCGTTTCAAAAGTTCGTCCTCAGTGGGTATTGCTGTGAGTCAGACTTGAGAATATGATCCGTCATCATGTACGGCTTGGAATCATTTCTCTTGGCCCCACGCACTTTATTTCCGTATGTTCACATCGAACTTTTTGGGATCATTAGAGTCAAGATTTCAAAGAAGCAGGGTTACAGGGAGGTATCCTTCTGGTCGCGGCTGAAGATCGTCACTTTCGCCAGCATGCGGGAACCTTACGGCATGACTTTGGAGTTTTTATAGAGAAGGACGGATTGGACCAGCTGCTGTCAGTTTGGCAATGTATACATCGTGTAGGATCAAGCCTGGTGAGTTTATCTTTGAAAAGCTCATTGCATATGGGAACAAAGACATAGATTGATTGTGATTTTGCGGGCATGTCTTTGATCGTAACGCGACAGAAACTCATCGAATGCCCCAGCGCAATTTTTTATTGTAGTCAATACAGACTGTATCTCAATAGCCCAAAAAATTAGAATGACCCCTATTATAGATTCGATAACAGAAACGGAATGGGACCTAATCCATATGAGCCGCGCTCCGAGGCTTGGGCCTAAGATTCGGGAGCAGGGCGGGTTTAAATTCTCCGGGCTTCCCGCCTTCACCGTGAGTCGGACTTTTCTCTTACCCACTGCACCAAACCTCACGGCTTACACAATCTGAAATACATCACATTAAAATGGACGTACTTGGTTTTGGGCAGATCCCTTCACTGGGTTACATTCTGTTCATTGTCGCTTCGGCCACTTTGCCTATTCTTCTTCTCTTCATTCTCGTCCGCAGACCTGTTGGTCAATCTGCATCTACATCGTTACCTTTACCAGCTGACGATGAAATTGTTCGCCTTCGTGTGTACCCGGTCAAGTCATGCCGTGGTTTTGACGTAAAGTCAACGCAGCTTCTGAGAACCGGTCTAGACTTGGATCGCAACTGGATGTTCGTCACGGCTGATAAGCATGAATTCATCACGATTAGGGCAAATCCAAACATGACTCTTATCATAACAGCCTGGGATGCTGATACCGACACACTCGCGATTTCTCTTAATGGACATAAGATTGAGATTCCAGCTCACCCTACGACTCAATGGCTCGAGAACAGCACCGAACTCAAGAAGGCGACTATCTGGGGCGAGCAAACTGACGCATGGGAATACGCCGAGAGTCTGACCAAGCCCATCTCGGAGTTCCTAAAAATGGACGTTCGTCTGATGTATAAGGGTCCTACACCGCGAGTTCTACGTGGAAGCGGAGCTCCTCACCGTCTTGGTCGTACTGAGGCTACCAAGTTTGCTGATATGATGCCTGTGCTGGTAAGCAACATAATCTGCAGCGCGACACATGACTCATGCGCTGTACTAATGCCAAACTTCACAGGTTGCCTCTATGGCGAGCATGAACGAACTTAACGAGCGGCTTACTCAAGCTGGAGAGGATAATATTGAGATCGATCGGTTCCGCCCTAATGTCATCATCCGAGGAAGCGTGCCCTGGGTTGAGGATGGATGGAAGACTCTACAAATTGGCGAGGGGGAGCACCGCCTCGACCTTGATGTAGTGTGCCGATGTCTACGATGCCAGGTACCCAATGTGCACCCGATTACTGCTGATAAGCACCCGCGTCAGCCTTGGAACCAGTTGATGAAGTATCGACGAATCGACCCTGGTCTGAAGTTCAAACCGAGCTTTGGCATGCTTTGTGCACCGAGCCGTGAGGGGCATATCGAGGTTGGCATGAAATTCCAGGTTACGGCCATGACGAATGATCACTTCTTCATCAGCCCGATGAAGTAAAACGAGCTGTTGGAAAGTGTTTGGGGAAGTTGCGTAGCTTCTGTGGTGAGGTGACCATGTACAAAGGGAAGGATGATGAGAATGAAAAGGATAACAAGGCCATGTTTAGGTAATGGTTCACTCGCATTGTACGCTGTTCAATTTTGGGCACTTGAATGGACACACTGGCTGACTGTATTGTGTCCCCTTTAAGTGGCAGTGCCGGATTAGCCCAGCAGGCATAAGATTAAAAGCTTTGACAAGGAATTAGATCGGGTTCAAGGATTCAGAAACGAAAGTCTGCTGTCATAACTAGTTCCAGAATACCTGGATCCAATACATTAGTTTGTAAACGAGGTTGATTCGAGAATCTGGGATGAATTTCTGGAGGGCAGACGAGCGCGGGCCTTGATTTCAGTCCTACTATTCACTCTTCCTTTTCAGACATTGGTTTGCCTGGTACTTGTCTCTAAATTGATAAGCTTATTCTCTTAATGGGACTAATAGAGTTAGAGAGAGGCCGCCTGATAAGATCACGATGCTTTGAGGGCGGTCTCATTTCTAGAATGTTTGTTTAGAAATTAGTGTATGGTTGTTGAACAATCACATCCTTCACCCACTTGCCATATTAGCCGGAATACACCATCAACAATGCACAGCCTTGTTATGACACTAGTGTTATGCCTTGTTGGAGTTAAGTTAACTAGCTGTTGGATGAGATTTGTTGCGGTACGAAGAATTTCAAATATGGTTGTGTTATTGCATCCGTCTCTTGGATCCGGTCAAGACTTACCAGGCTTGAAAGAGACACTCATACTCTAGTGAAATATCAAGTAGAGGAGATTCTTATCGTGAAACAAGGTACAGAGACTGTTTAGATATGGCCGGTGCTGTATCACAATTTGTCTAAAGGATAGAATGGGTTCGCATAGACTTAGACCCAGTCATGCGACGTTTTACTCACAACAGCATCCGTGTTGGCTCCCCTGACGCAGTTGAACAGCTTCTTGTGTAAATAGAGTAAGCAAGGCCTCTGAACACACAGAGTCCAACATTGAGTTGGTCTTTTGCCCTTGCCACATGATGCCAGAACGTGGACAATGCTAGGTGGAGCGATATGTTCCCATGCTCTTTGCTAACACAAACTCCCCCGTTGAGCTACAAGAATGATCCTTTTAGATCAGTTGACGCTATGATTCAAGCGCATATCTGCCAAGTTATATTACCCAAAGTGTCGGGAATGACGGCTCGGGGAGTTCTAGTTTTGAGTTAGTCGTTCTTGATACACGAACAAAGAGTGGAAAAACTGTGGCTTGGTGGTCATGGAGGCAATGAAACATGCCCAAAACAATCTGCTGCACTCGTAGGCCTATTTCATTGTTCCACTGCTAGTCACAAGGCTATAATGTAACATTTGTGATTTTGTTTATCTGGGCAGACTGATTCACTGACTGATAGGTGTGGCAACACCCATTGTGCTAGGCGCTTCGCGGGGCTTTTTAAGCGGCACACATTGGCAGCCAAGCTTACTGAGAGATCCAATGCACAGCCCACCAGCCTTCAAAGCTTCCTCCCAATCAATCAATCAGACATTACAACTTTCATTGCTTTTAAATCTCTCAACCTTCCCATCGACTTTCACCACTATCGCGCATCGAAACAGAAGTCTGCCTATCAGCAAATCTATTCACCATGGGGGACGATCTCGTCATTTATTATAATGACTCCATCGACTCAGATAACTTGGCCGCGGCTATGGCCTTGTTCAACGCCACAAGCTGGAAGCCAACCGTCCGCGTGCTTTGGATTCTAGAACCTCGTCAAGTGTGTTTTGGACTATCTATGACAATGGATCAAATCAACAGATGCAAGGAATTGATAAAGAAGCACTTTCCATCTGTTGAGAACCCTTTCAAGACCCTTTTGAACGGACATATCAAGCAGCAGGATATTGATGATATCAAGGATCTGACAAAAGATGATCGCAGCATCGTAAGCTTCCCCCTCAGAATCAGATACTTTGGACAAATCTGACCATGATAATAGCTCGAGATGGCAGTCAAGCCCGAGTATGGCTCAATCAACGACGCTGCTTTGCATGCACGTCTAAGTGCACTGGACCTGGCAGCCTGTCTTTCCGAGTGGTCTAACAATAACCCCATCGAAGTTCTCGTGGACTACGAGACTCTGGAGCACATCGAGAACCCAGTGAATCTGCACATGCATCATCATGAAGAACTTGTCAACCGTACTGAAAATGAGCTGAAGAATTACTACGACATCCTGGAGAATGTGTTACATTTTGGCCGTCGAACCGATAACTTGCGGGGCTGGTATCACAAGTGCATCTGGCGGCTCGAGAAAGATATGAAGCTCTCAGACATTTCTGTGGATCGACTTGTTTTGGATAAAGTTTTGCATCGGATCCAGACTGCGGGAAGCGTTCGTTTCTTTGGGGGTTCTTCGTTGAGAATCCTACAACAGTTCCTCGATAGAGGCGTAGCCAGCAAGATCAAATGTCACTTGCAAGTGGTAAGTCTGATCCATACTCCTCGTTGACAAGATACTTATGACAATAGGGCTCCTGCGACATGTCAGCGAATCTCTTCTCCAACCAGTTCAACATCGCCCTCAACCAACAAGCAGCCAAGATCGTTCTCAGCCGATCTACAGAATTTGCAGAGTTCACTGTCGTGCCTTCACATACAGCGCAGAGCATAAAATACTTGGCCATAGGCCTGAAGAAATTCGGAGGTCACTGTATCGAGAAGCGAATTCTGGGTTTCAACTGCCACGAGGAGCCCCTCAAGATCGTCACAAATCAAGTCTCACTGGAGCAACAATACCCTGACAAATCCTACTCCATGCCCGACTTAACCTCGTTTTTATGTGCACTTGTTCCAGGGCACATGGATTCCAAGCCAGGGTATATCGAGGTCGACGAACAGGAGGGCGGTACACTTCTTTTCAAAAAGTCCGACAAGGGCATCCGTATGTTTGATCTGGACGGCGTTCAGGAGTTGGATGAGGAACGGATCACGACGATTTTCGAATCATTAACACGTAGCCAAGAGTGGCTATGACGGAGACAGTTTTGATACCCAAAGGCGACATGGAAGTCAGATAGTACCTTTAATAATTTCTTGATGCACAAGAGCATAATCTCAATTAATAGAGAGAAAAGTTAGACTTCTACAGGTTTGAGACTGATGAGTGGAGTATCCAAGTTGTACCGGCTATACTGGACTGCCCAGTATGACTTACATGGACTCTAACGATAGTGAAAGTACCAGTATAAAAAAGACATGTGCAAACACGATCGATAAATGTCATATTCACCTGGATCTCATGCTCAAGCCAAATTTACTACTAGTAAATTGCCAGTTAAATAACTGGTGCTTCAAGTGCAACTTTCTATTGATAGGTCGTTTATTATCGCCAATCAGCCACAAGACGGGACCCTTCCGTGTGGCGTCGTTGCCAGCCTTGCGAGCCCCCTCTCCAAGTTGACTATTTCAACGAAACCTCAACAGCTTCGGCTGTCAAACCTGCCTCTTAAAGAGTCTACTTTTCCTGCTGAATTGGTACCTAACGGCCTATCAAAAGACATGTCAGCCAACTATTGGCACTCGACGCAATGTCGCTTCTGGAGCTTCACCAAGGAGCAGCTCGCGACAATGCGGCAGAAGCTTGAAGAGGACAATGCCGAACTGGTGCGAATGTTTCCGCTTCCGCAGCAACGCCATTTGTACATATACTTTAATCAACGTATGTGGACACCTCTGTACCACGGGAGAACTGAATGGCTAACTCAAGAGACACGCAGAATTGATAAGGCTGGCGAAGCGATTAACGATTCGACAACAATCCATGGCCACGGCGCAGGTCTACATGAAGCGATTCTACACCAAAGTCGAGATTCGTCGAACGAACCCATACCTTGTCATAGCGACCGCGATATATCTAGCCTGCAAAATAGAAGAGTCTCCTCAACATATTCGACTCATCGTGACAGAGGCGCGGCAGATGTGGGGAGATCTCGTTGCCATCGACACGTCCAAGCTGGGCGAGTGCGAGTTCTTCATGATAAGCGAGATGCGATCACAGTTGATTGTATTCCAACCGTACCGAACGATCACAGCCTTGCGAAGCGAATTATCGTTGCAGGATGATGAAGTGCAGCTGGCTCGCTCGGTCATCAACGATCACTTCATGACGGACCTTCCGCTCCTATACCCTCCACATATTATCGCCATGGTTGCCATCCTACTGGCCTTGGTGTTGAGACCTAATAACTCCGGTCCTGGCCAGAACACTTCAGGAGCGGCCGCCGCAGCAGGACTAGCAGCCGCTCAACAGGCGCTGATGCGAGCACAGGGCCAACAAGCACAAGGTGGAATGCCCGAGCCTGCTGGTGCAGAACCTAAGGAGAAGCGGCAGCAAGATCGGGTGTCGCGGGTGCAAAAGTTTGCGAAATGGCTGGTCGACAGCAACGTTGAGATTGCATCTATGGTGGATGCTACTCAAGAGATAATATCATTTTATGAATGTTATGAACATTACAACGACAAGCTCACTCGCGAACAGATCAACAGGTTTGTTAAGGCGAGGGGCTTGGATAAGTGATCAAGTTATGAGAAACGAGACATGAAGCATGGTATATGTGGTTTACGCACGAGGAGCATTGACTGGGAGTTCCCGGCGTTACTGTTTATTATTATTAGAGATCAGGACATTCACCCATCTTGATATTGTAGGTAGCTTCCAGGCTGGCTGTCTGTATAGTACTAGAACTCTAACTTTATCGTATGAACCTGGTAGTTTAGCGATATAGAAGACTCCGTCCAGGAAACCAAATAAGCTAAAACCCTCCATAGACTTTCATTGCATTGTGAAGCATATTCTATCATATTCTACGTAGCATCTCAGATATGCAGGCGTGTATTTCGATGATCTGTCGGACCGCATGCCCGGAACCGTCTTTGAGAGCCACCCAATTAAGAGATAAGAAACTTGTGAGTTTCAGATAAGAAAATTTGATAGACACTCAAATAGTAAACTAAACCATTAATCCACTGATTGAACATATTTTTCACTTGGCTAGTCCGTAGATCATGTGAATATTTGCAACATGAAAAGAAATTCTTCGAGATGAGGAGCAAGGAGTTTATGCCGAGACAGAGCGAGGATGTTGGCAGCTAGAGACAGCAAAAGAATAGCTCAGCGGGTCCTTCCGGGGCACTAAGCATAATACAGTGCCTCTGATTGATTGCCAGGCTTCGAAACAGTGCCCAACAGCGGGCAGGACGGCTGTTAAGAGCCACCCCGGGCCATGACGGACGGGGCTAAGGTTAGATCCAGCAAGTACCTAGCTCCACTGTAGCAATTGGTCGGGTATTTGGTACAGGCATTTTTGAGCAAGACCAGCAAAACGTTGTCCCGGTTGGGGGGGTTTCATTGAGCTATCAACGTCACAGCTCGTCAATTGGGATTGGCACTTCAACACCATCTTTTCCTTTCCGACCCGAATCCTTCCTACGACAGCTTAACCATGAACTTCCGGTAACCCGACAATACCTCCCTCGAAGTCGCCGTGCCTCGATTTTATCTCCACAGCGACGCTCTCCTGCAGCGCAGGGCTTTTTGCGCCTGTTGCGCCCGACGTACCTGAAATCTTGCCGGAACGAGATATGCCACCATTGCAGTTACAACTGTCGTCATGAGCGTGACAAACATTGTGGAGGAAATCGGAGAGGGGCTTAGGGAGCCCCAGAACTCTCGCGATGCTCGTGTCGAGAAGCTCTGGGAGAGCCTTGAGCCCGATCATACTGGTGAACTTGACCTAAAGGGTCTGCGGAAGGGGCTTCGAAGGATTGACCATCGTAAGCGAGAGCCCGAGCTGGCTCAAGCTTGGTAGAGATACTGATGAGCAACTATAGCCATGAAGAATGCCGACGATATGTTGAAACGTATAATGGAAGAGGTGGATCAAAACGGCGATGGCAAGATACAATACAACGGTACGCACATCTGTCTTTGACTTTGGAGCTCCAACTCTTCCAGATATTGCCTCGGTACCTACGGCCACGATGTTGAAAGCTTACTTTTGGCTGCTCGCACCCTTTAGAGTTCCGAAAATTTGTCGAAAATGCAGAGCGCCAGCTTTTTGCTCTATTTCGATCAATTGATAAAGACGGGAATGGGAAATTAGACAAACTTGAGCTTCAAACAGCTTTCAAGAATGCCGGACTCACACTATCGAACCGCCGCCTTACCGAGTTCTTCGATGATATGGACCTCAACAATGACGGTTATGTCACATTTGACGAATGGCGGTCAGTATTTTATTTTCAGTTCTATCTGAGTGCTCGTTTGTTGCATTTTCCTATCGAGAACTCCACTGGCTGTCAGTCGCATTCCATCAGATGCTCAGAGCTCATGACTGACCCTCAGTCATTTTGGCTGGGATAACCCTCATAACGTCATGTGCCAAGCCCAATCGCTACCATCGGCGATACATTTGCGACCGGTTTCTCGAAGTCGCGATATAACTTAAAGCGTCTCCTTGTTGATCATGGACTTTGCAGCTGATCATGAATTCTCAGAAACTTCCTACTATTTATGCCGCCCCACGACCACGACTCCCAACTTCATGCCGTACTTGACTTTTACTACTCGGTGGTCAGCGTGACTCCAGAAGGAGACACACTTGTGAGCGAGGAAACATTAGAGGGTCTAGGTACGGACGGCTTCCGCTCTCTTTTCATCACCCTTTTCGGCTCTCTTCTACGAGTCGCTTTCCCCTACGATTTCCCAAGACCTATACCTTCACCCGACCGGACATCGACTTCCGTCAGTCAACCCAGCACCTCAAATCCGGATGAGTCCCCGAACCAGACCGGGAACATGGCTACCGCGGCCGCAGTCTCATATCCCGACTACGATGATGCAGCTACCGAGATATCGCAGGAAATCGCCGAAACGCTTACACAACACGTCGACGATGGCACCCATGGACCTGGACATGAACACACCACTGGAGCTTCAACAGCAGTACACAAGAAGTTTAGACTAACACAATTTGTACCCGATCCAGGCTACTTTCTAGCAGGTGCCATCGCCGGTGGAGTGTCGCGTACGGCTACTGCGCCTCTCGATCGGCTGAAGGTCTATCTGCTTGTGAATACGTCCAGTCGTACCGAGACCGCGGGTGCAGCATTTCGACAAGGCCGTCCTCTTGCTGCTCTGAAAAACGCAGCCAAACCGTTCGGTGATGCTTTTCGAGATCTTGTTCGCTCAGGGGGTGCTCGAAGTCTTTTTGCTGGTAAGATCATGATGAACTAGGGTTAATGTTGGCCCTGGATGTGACGGAAGATGCTAACAAGACGACTAGGAAACGGCCTCAATGTCATCAAAATCATGCCTGAGACGGCCATCAAATTTGGCTCATATGAAGCGGCAAAACGCGCGCTTGCCAATTTCGAGGGTCATGGTGATCCTAAGCATCTCAGCTCGTGGTCAAAATTCGCCTCCGGTGGATTCGCTGGGATGATAGCGCAGTAAGTTTGACAGAAACCTTGTCAGGAATTAGAAACTGATAGTTGGCAGGGCTTCGGTTTATCCCCTTGATACCCTCAAGTTCCGCCTACAATGTGAGACTGTCAAGGACGGCCTTCAAGGTGCGGCTTTGGTTCGCCAAACCGCGGTGAAAATGTATGCAGATGGTGGTGTGCGTGCCTGCTATCGAGGATTGACCATGGGACTCGTGGGAATGTTTCCCTACAGTGCTATCGACATGGGTACTTTTGAACTACTAAAAAAGTCTTACAAGTCATACTATGCTCGGAAGAACAACGTCCACGAAGACGATGTAAAACCCGGAAACGTTGCCACAGGAATCATCGGCGCCACATCTGGAGCCTTTGGAGCCAGCGTTGTCTACCCCCTGAACGTGGTGCGAACACGACTTCAAACCCAGGGCACGGCCATGCATCCCGCAACATACACTGGTATCTGGGACGTAACGAAGAAAACGATTCAGCGAGAAGGTTATCGAGGCTTATACAAGGGCCTTACACCCAATCTTCTGAAGGTTGCTCCCGCCTTGAGTATCACCTGGGTAGTGTACGAGAATTCAAAGAGAATTCTTGGTTTGAGCTAGAAGCCCCAACTAGCTATGAGATAAAAGGGCCAAACACAAGAAACTGCAGGGATCCTCCCCTGTTTCACAATTAACATTTACTATACACACACACGCACGCAAATTTCACATCAACATTCTGGAAAGCGAGGATCTAGCGATTGGATGGCATTGCGTTACGACAGGGGAATATTCTGGCGTTGAAGGGATTGATATATCAGAAGAAGGTGGCCAGCAGCCATCGCCAGAAGACGAGGCTATGATTCGGCTGGCACCACATGTTTCTCATTTTTGGAGGTGCCGGGAGTCAGTGGTTAGAATTGGGTGGACATTTCCTTGTCAAGATAGAAGTGGTTACAAGAAGATAAGGCCTCGTGATGAATCTATCAGTTTCCTTGACTAGGTTTGAATCGATAATGAAAGTAACTCTGACTCGCCAGTTAGGAAATTGCTGAATTGTAAAAGGCGGCGGGCTAGCTGCGAGAGGTCCTGGAACACATCCGAGATGGAGCATGCCCATTTCAGACACGGAATCGGAGCCGGAGATGTGGGGCCGGCTCCGGCGGAATGGTTCATACAGGAGGGGCTGTCCTGGGTAACTTTAGGACTCGTTGGACATAAGAAGGTAAGAATTATGAAGGCATGGCGGAAGCTTATAGTTTGAAGCTCACTGCTGGAGTGAATGAGCATCCAGACGGAGCTGCTCATCAAGCTCATAATTGCTTTGGCAGCTTACTAAAGAAGCTTAATACTACACGTGCAGATGCGAGCTTGGCTGGGGTAGCTTGGCCAAGTAGTACTCGTTATCAATCAGCCCTATCACGTATGCTTGCTGATCATTCTCGATCGTCAAACGCCATTTCGCGATCTTTACTCGTTCTTTTATCTTGCACAGTCACAGGTTGTCGTCAGCCGCATGTCAAGAACTCGCGGCCTTTGCTGCAGGGCTTACGCAACATTGCAACTATGAATTGAGCTTGCACAGGAATGGCAGTCGGCAAGGATCGAAAGAGGACTGCGGGGTTGTGAAGGTTCGGGGAACTTTTGTAAAGTGATGGAGGATCCTTGCTCTGGCTGGAGACGGAAGATAAGACGAGGGAACGGAAGATTCTGAAGAGACGTTGAATCGGAGGAGAAAGAAGGAAATTTATATCAAGAAAAGAGAAACTTGAGGTAGAGATGGTATAGTTCATAATATTGAACATACCATGTAGCAAAGTAAGGAAGCGTTGAACATACTATCCAATGGCTTATAAGTTGGAAAACACGATAAACGTAGCTTGGTCGGACTTTTTGCAGTATTACGCCGCTTCATATGCACATTCGACGCTCGCCCCCAAAGGAGCAATAGCGTAATCGGCCAACGTCGTTACATGATTAGAAGCATCGCAACCAAGTAACGTAACCGAGCAGGAATACTCAGTCCAGAACCATGGCCGTAGGCTACTTGTAGGAAACAAAAAAGAGAGGTGCTGTAAGCAAGACCCGTTCCCCTCTTTTTTCTCATCCACGCCGCAGCTCAACTTCATCCTTCTCTCATCTCGTCTGGCATTCTTCACCTCAATAATCTGGTGATACACAGCGTGAGCACGCTCAGATTCCTTCTTGTGAAGAGTGCCACGTACGAATCACCTTAATCTCCTTCTTAATTCAGTAATAAGGGGTATTTGACGTGTGTCTGGATCAATTGCACCGTCTTACTCGCCCCACGCCCATAACGACACAAGGACAAAATGCCTGCTCCTTACTCTGACAATCTCTATTCCGCCGACTCTGACGATGAACCTGATGCCCTCTCGCCAACAGATGGTTACTTCCACGCGTCGTCTGAGTCGTCGTCATCTCGCTCTGGACAAAATGTACCTCGCGTACCAAACGTGCTTGTCGAGGACCCAACTCAGCTGAGTCGTGATGCAAAGATTCAAGAAGCAGAGAGGGAGAGGAGGTTGTTAAATACCGGAGGCTCTGCTGGACACAACCCTGAAAACACTGCCTCGTCATACGAGAATGCGAGTGGCTCGGAGAATCCCATTGCATCGACGCCACGTTCTCCTCCAAGAGCTTCTCCTCTGTTTGCTCATCCTGTTGACGCACCCCCTGCTTACTCGCCCTCACCTACAACAACTTCGCCGCCGACTACAGTGAATAACTATCAGACCTTTACTTCTACAGCTACAATGGGTCGGCCCGAGGAGAATAGACCTTTACTTAGCCATGCTCCAGAGTCTATGAGCAGCCCCTACAACTCAGCTCAACAACCATCACGCTGGCAACAATTTAAAGACTCCATCTCAAACTTCAACATCAGGAAGGAAGCCAAGACAGTCCTTGCTTCGCTGGTCATTTTCTCTGTCGTTTTTATGATCTTCAGCAGCTTTACTATGCAGTCTAACCACGGCGTAAGTCTTATGTTGATATAATACGATCCCTGGACTAATGTAACTGCTAGTCACACTCAAACCCAGTCGAGGATACTGATCCCGTCGCACCACCTGCCGACGACGGCGATGACTTCGACTGGAATCCTTCGCGGACTTGCCTTGAAAACCCGAAACACTTCGACCCTCTCATTGAGGAAATCGATATCCAACCTGACCGCAACCTCAGCATTATACAAAGAATGGTCAAGTCCGATGACTTTAAAGGATGGAGCACCCATGTCTCTGGTGAAGTTATTCTTCAGCCTGTAGAAGATCCCTCGCCTGCTAGTATCGAGCTGCAGGTTATCTCCAACCACGAGAATCTTAAGGTTCAGGCCAACTTCAACAAGACAACTCAGGTCTTTGAGCTCAAGGTGCCACGCAGAGTCGACTGGAGCTCATCTAACAAGGCTCCTTGCATCCAAATACGTATCACGGTCTCGGCTCATCGTGAGACTATTCTTGACCATCTTAACATTGAGACTCAGCAGCTTGACGTCGAGCTCAAAGAGGGGGTTGTTCTGGGAGTCCAGAATGGGATCAACATTCGAAGCGCCAGCGGCGATATCACTTCGCCTGGTATGAAAACGATAAAGGGCAAGGAATTTGTTCCTTACACTCTCTCATCCCGCGAAATCCGCATTCATACTGCCAGCGGCGATGTCAAGGGATGGTATCCTCTTTACGACCTGCTCGACATCGAAACGGCCTCAGGCGATATCATCACCAACATTGGACCGAAGCCAGCGAACCCTCGGAATGTTCGACCTGCTGAGTTTCGTGTGCGCTCTGCTTCAGGCACGGTCAAGATCGATGAGCCTCTCACCAGTGCTCGGAAGGCTGCTCGCCCAGATCGCGAATTCCCACCACGCGACTACACGATCGATGTCATCACGGCATCTGGAGATATCACGGCTGATGTTGCCGCGAGCTCACTAGCTTCTTTCAAATCGCAGTCTGGTGATTTGAAGCTGCAAATCTGGCCAGTGCTGGACTCGAGTTTGTTGACCATAAACGAAAAGGCGAAGCCAACAGTCATCACGGACACAAAGAGCGGCGATACGCATGTGACGATTCTGGAGCCCCTGTGGACGAGCCTCGCTACCATCGGCGAAACGATTCCTCCCGCCAAGCCTTATGATCCGACAGATAGTAGCGATCCATACATTGTTCTCCCGGAAGGATCTGAGCTTGCTGAAATTAGCTTGGCCAGACCCGTGCTTTCAGTTCTTCACTCCAAACACAAGTCAGTCAGCGGCAAAATTGAGCTCTACTATCCTAATTCTTGGGAGGGCATTTTCTTGGCAAACTCCATTTCGGGTTCACAAGAATTCAAGGGCAAAGACGTGACAGTTGACCACGGAAGAGGATCGATCCCACCACATCTCATCAGTGGAAGAAAGGGCAAGGGGTTCTCCCAGCTCGACGTTAGTACCGTGTCTGGCGACCAATTCGCCCTGCTCGGAGAGGAAGTATGAGAAAGAGATACAAATAGTAATGAACCAAGGTTCCAGCGAGATACACGAATGGATAACAACTGTGGCGTACCGGCGTTGATGATATTACAAGAGAACTTATTGCTTGGCCAGCACCATTCGTTAAGGGAAGGAACTTAGGATACCACATCGTTCGTTGAGCGTATTATTGACCGCAATGAAATATTCATCAAGTACCTCCTTGTCCCAAAGAAGCAGTTTTTTCGAAACAATAGCCAAGTTTATTAACCCCAGATCCATGAAGTGGCTGGCCAAGGCGTGGTAGCGGTAAAGCCGTTTCCTAGCCGACAGCCCGTCCCGCGGGATATATTGAACCAACTATGAAACGACTTGGCGTAGTTTGCGCAGATTCTTGCCATGATATCATTATAAGATAGTGTAACTCGAGTAGATTGTCTGCATTATGCATCAACACAATTTGTGCCGAGTTCATGAACATTTATGCGGGCAACCTCTGGTCACAATGAATGTTGGCTAGCAGCATTCCGAATGACAGCTTTAGTGCATTAAAATGGCTGTGTCCAACCAAGCCTTATCGCTGACAAAGTCCCATGATCATAAAAACTGTTGGTTCATAGGCTCCCTGTCCCCCAGAATTGGATCTCATCCATGCTCAGTTCCTGGGTTGTAGAATAAACGCCATGGGAAGTGGCACGTGCTTATACAGGGGTCGTCTCCATCTGGATCAAGGTCAGGTAAGGTTGGGCACTGGTCTTGGTACCTATTTCCAGCTGCCGAATCACTGATGTCGTGCTGTATCTAGCACCCGCTAGAGCCCGTACGAAACCTTCATCCACTAAGGTACCTAACGTCCACCATCATCATTCATCCATTCAATCCATCTCATCCACCCTCTCCAGTGTTCGACTCTCCTCCCACAACTCAGCCCTCTCTCCTCAACGTCAGCCGCACTCTCACCAGGTACATCGCCTGCCTCGATCCCTTTTTTGCGACGCCCTTTTTCGTACTACGACAGTCGATTTTGCGTTGCGATCCGCTTTGCCTGCCACTCGTTTTGATGATGCCTCTTGCCCCTCGAAGGCACCCAAAATCCGTAGATTAAGCACTTCCACCAAGCTTAATCTCCTAAGCCACCTGCTCGTTAACCAAGACTGCCGCTTCTTATTCACTCCCTGGACCGTCATCGACAGAACGAATATATCGCCGCGACTTAGATACATATATCCGAGCATACATCGTCCGTCATGCAAGCTCCGTCATCCGGTTCCCAACGCGCCTTCGCCCATCGCCGCTCGCCTGGCGCTGAGCCAGGGCCACCACCAAATGTGCCTGTCCGATCCATCTCGCCGGCGCTCCAGGCTCGAGCCTCAAGCGCCTCAGCGAGATCTGTACAATCGACTGGGTCTCGCAGGATGAACCGTGAAGTGAGTATATCATAATGCTCAGCGTGGGCGAGACTGTGCCCCTGCCGAGCCCTGCCCCACGTCCATGCCCAATTGCAAAGCAAGATGCTGACGCTACATGATATCTCAGGGTTCCGGCAGCGGTTCCAATATGCCTCTATCGCAGATCGAAAAGAGCGTCACACACCTCCTCGTCGCAACAAAACAGCTTCTTGAGACCTTGACCCAATGGTCGCGCGGACAAGCTACCGATAGCCAGGTGTCTGACGTTTACGTGCGCTTGGGTTATGAATTCAATATGGCGTGTCGCGCATTCACGGCCATCCACGTTGACACATCTGATTTAGGAAACGTGCCTGATCTACTGCGACATATCCTCGAAGCGACGTTGAGTCAAGAGGCGAGTGCCGAGAGTTTGGAGAAATATTTGCCTAGGATCCGGGACATTATTATTAATCTGTTACACGGCCTAAAGCGCAAACAACAGAAGCTCCGTCAGAAGCAAGCTCGGGACCGCGACGGCCATGCCCCTCCCGACAGGGCAACCAGCGTCAGTACTGTTGGAAGCGGCAACAGCGGACTCACCAACATGTTAGAAGAGGGTCTAGAGAATGGTTTCCAGCCTGATTCGCAACCGACTGATTCTTTGCGTCAGTCGGGTGGCAGTACCAACCAGTCCCCACGTCGTTTTAATGCTCAGCGAGAATCCTCTCGAGCATCCGCCATATCAGAGCAGTCTTCCCTCTCCAGCAACACGATGCAAAGTATGCCAGTCGTTCCACCTTATCCAGAGGGCGAAAGTAGTATTCCTACTGGACCTCCAGCACCACCTGGACCACCTGGAGGAGAGCTTAATATCGATTCGTTCCCTCCGCCTCCACCAACGCCGCCCGACAATACCTCGAGTGCCCTGGCTGCTCTGCAGAAGGGTGGAGATCTGGAAAGACGAGCTTCACGCAGATATTCTCAATATCAAATATCCAAGCACCTGGGAGGTGCTAATGGTGTACCGATTCTCCCGCCTCAGAATTCACCCGTGCCAAACCGAGGAAGAAAGGAAGTTCGAGAATCACTGCGTGCAGTTCAAGGTCGTCAGTCTATACGCCACAACCGTAATACCTCCAGCCAGTCTCTGCGAACTACGGCTCCTGCCGAAGATTCTCCCGTCAGGATACCAGACAGTGTTTCCGAGGAATCTTCATTAGCAGAATTACCCGCAAAGCCAGATCCTCCCACGGTGCAGACACCCGATGAAGCATATGCTGCTAGCGCAACACTCAGTGGGCCTCCCACTGACCCCATGTTCTTCAGAGATGATGCGCCAGAGACACCGAAAGCCGAGAAGCCAAATGCCGAACCTGAAGTTGCTCCAGCACCACAGCAAAAGCCTGCTGAGACTTCATACTTCCAAGATTCGCCCCCTCCAACTCCTACAAAGGATCTGACCTTGTTCCTCCAGTACAAGTCCAAGGTAAAGAAGTTTGTTCTGCCGGAGGGACGCGCCGAGCTTACCATTGGACGGCTTCAACTCGCATTTATCGAGAAGTTTTCTTGGAATACACAACACAATGGCGCAGATCTCCCTGAAATATATATTCAAGACCCGGTTTCTGGTGTACGACACGAGTTGGAAGATCTCGCAGATGTCAAAGACCGAACTGTTCTGGTGCTTAATGTCGAAGCTCTGGACGAAGTCAAGAAACATATCGACGATGGAATTGCATCCTTAACCGAAATTGTCCGGGATGTCAAGCAGACAGTGACGGATCAAGGAGCTGCACTTCAACGAGTTTCAGACCGACAACAAGAGGCTGCCAACGAAATGGCTCGACTGGCACTATCACCTCCGTCAACTTCTCACTCGTCTGACGGAACAAAGACACAGTTTAGCTCTGGAAGGAAGCTGGATAGTAGTCACCTCGGAGAACTAAAGACTTTGCGACGAGACCTGGCCATTATGCGACAGACTTACTCCAATTTCCAGGCAGATATCCAAGACTCGATGGCTACCATTCGCGCCAAAGCTGCCAATGTCAAGGTTGCTACAGCCAAAGCTGCTATTCCCGACATCGAAGGCGATGCTGGTTACTCGTATGTCACCAGCGGACGTAAGCAACTCAACAGCGACTCTGATCGGTTGGTTGGTAAGGTGGACGACCTCCAGGACCTTATCGAAGATCTGCGAAAGGATGTGGTGCACCGCGGTGTCCGACCATTGCCGCGACAATTGGATTCTGTTGGGAAGGATATCGCAACACTGACCAAGGAACTGAAGAGAATGGAAGAGTACATGACTCAGGAGAAACCTATTTGGACCAAGATTTGGGAGAAGGAGTTAGAGGACGTGTGCCAAGGGCGGGACGAGCTTCGCCTTATGGAGGATCTTTTGGTCGATCTGCGGGACGATCTGGAGAAGGCCTCGGAAACGTTCACCCTCGTGGAGCAGGCTACCAAGGAGCAGATGAAGGACAACGGCACTGGTGCAAGTGCCGGAAGTGCCCGCCAGTTCTCCAAGGGCCTTATCAACCTCGGCAACAGTGCCGATCAAAGCGCCGCAAAGGAAGGTGTTCTTGGTGAAGTGAGAGCTTTACAACCTAACCACGAAGATCGACTGGAAGCTATTGAACGTGCGGAGAAGCTACGACAAAAGGAACTAGCAACGCGCCAAGTCAACCCCCTCCACCGAGAAATCACCAACTTTGTTGCGGATGGCAAGCTGAAGAAGTCAGGCGGGTTTGAGGAGGTCGAGCGCGCACGGAAAGCCAAGGACGACCGCATTCGACGAGAGGTTTGGCAGCGCCAGAACGGCATCATTCCCGAGAATCCTATCGGCGAGGAGGGTGCGGACGCTGAAGCTGATTTGGAAGACGAGGACGCGGCATTTCTCAGGGAGCTCGAAGAAGACGAGGCCCGACAAGCCCAGGCCCAGGCAGAAGCAGAGGCAGAGGCAAACCAGCCTCCACCACCGCCACCAAAGGACGACGACGATAAGCAACCCGATCAGCCAAATGGCGCTTAGCCAATTACATTGGTTATATGATCGAGTATACATACAGTATACATACATATCTTGATGTGCCTAGATCGGTTCCACTATGTTTATGGAGATGATGCCTGGGAAGAAACGCCTTATGCGAGATTGTTTGAACGCGACATGTCAGGACGGAATATGGTTATGGACTTAGGAAGGACGGACGGATATAGGAGGCAAAGGCTCTCTAGGCCAGCATTTTCTTACCCCCCTTTTTCGATATTCTCGTACTTAGTTAGCCTTTTTGCTCGGTAGTTTTAGTTGGGATTTTGACATAGCGGAGGCGAATGGGATTTGTTTCTCTCACTTCATCAACCACATTTCATGAGATCGAAATTCCTCAAAAGTCTTGCCTTTCTAGACTTGTGACATGCTAACGAAGATTGGATTGGGACCAAGGCCTTCAACTGGATTTAGGTGTAAGAATGCGATATGGGCATATTCCTATTTTACTATTTGTTTTTGTTTGATCTTTTAAACCTAACTTTTGACATAAATCTATCATTATGATCCTAAAAGCGTTAGTTTCTTAACCCCCTTGACAATCGGAGGCTCTAACTTCTTGCCCTGTCCCATCACAAAGTCCTGCAGCACAGCTTCACCTCCTGTAGCCTGCCATGTAAGCTCGGTATCATTCTTTTGCTCGGCCTCTGCCTCCGGCACCTTGAACACCTCAGCTACTGCAGCAGTGCAGGCCTCGGATACCTCAGCCATGAGAGCTTCGGCAGCACGGGCACGCTCGGGCATGTTCCTCCGCACAAGTGCGAAGACAAGGCGCTCGGCATCTGGAGCAGCAGCACCGACACGGTCAATAAGTCGACGAATACTGTTGACGAGGTATTCTTCCTCGTAGACTGTTCCCTTGCGCCCCCGAGCGCGCTTCTTCTCCTCACGCTTGCGGTTCTTGCTTGTGGCACGACTGACTCCTGTTCCAGCGGTTCCCACACTTCCAGCCTTGCCTGTATATCGTGTAAAGAGTGATGCACTGGTGCTGACTCGGGAAGAGGCGGCGACAGAGACATCATCAGGGATGTCCATACCACCAGCGCGATCTCCTTCGTAGAAAGCCAGAGGGTCTTCAATGGCCTTACGGCGAAGCTCAGCAACACGAGGAACCTGAGCCTTTAGCTGGGCCTTGCAGTCAGCGAGGAATTCAGTGGTTGTACCCAACGCATCGGCGAGGCCAATGTCGACACTGGCAGTGAGGAGGTCAGAGCGGTTGCGTTGAACAACGAGCCGGATAGCGTCTGCAAAGTGGTAGCCCTTGCACAGGCAACGAACAGCCATATCGATAGAGTCAAGGTATTCAAGGTGGATGGTAGCGGCGGCAGAGTAGTCCTTTGCTTCCCAGAGAGCATCTGCAAGGTTGTTGGCAAGGTCGGACATGGCCTCAGCAGACATGGGAGGTTGCTGCTGAGCTGCAGTGTAGAGACACTCTTGCCAACATGTAGCGCCGGCGGTTCGGTAGCAGCTGGTTGCCTTAGCCCAGTTCTCGAGTGACTCATATGCGAGGCCTGCTTCTCGGTAGGCCGATGTGGACTCAAGATAGGCTGCGTAAGCGGCGGTGAGTTCTCGAAGGCGAGGGGGGTCGTAGCGGTATAGACGGAGAGCATCGTGGTATAGGGAGTGTTTGGTGGTATAAGCAAGGAGTTCATCAAATACATCCATTGTTTGGAGATGGCCAAGGGCTTTGACACGACGCTCAAGATGATCATCAATCTCGAAGTGACGTCTAAGCTTAGGGAGAGAATGCAGGTTTTGAATGAAGGGGAGGTATTCGCGAGGATCGCGTTGGGATTGCTGAGCGACAAGAAGGGCTAGATCAAGGTTGTAGAGCCCAAGGGCATTCTCATATAGTCGGTTGACGTCGACCAAGAAGCAGATATGCTCAACTGCCTTCTCAGCAATCTTCTCATCCTCACGCATCAGCTCAGCAACTAGAAGAAGACCGTCGTCGAGTGCAGGTGGCGACTTGCAAACATGTGCGGTGATGGTGTTTTGAAGGTTGGTAGCCTTGCGGCTCTGGAGAACGTTGAGAAGAGCATCGCAGACGGTGTTAACCTTTGCGGCAGAACCCCGTGGTGCGGGCGACAAGTCAGAGGGAATTGTATCAGCTCCAAAGCCGGTAGATCGCTTCGTATCTTGATACATGGTCTGAGTAACATCCTCGGCACTGGTCTAGGTCAATAATGGCCCTGAAATAATAACACAAGAAAGCGTACCGGAGAGAAGAGAGGAAGAGATCGATATGAGCGACGTCTGGGATCTGGTCGAGGAAAAGGCCAACATTGGCCAAGAATTGCTCGGGCTGATGGTCATAGAGAATGTTCATATCTACACGCTGAGTACGACAGTATGAAAATGCTCGAGCGTAGTTCTTTGCATCAATCAGGTTACGGATACCTGCCACGACCATGGCTCGAGGAAAGACAGTCTCCAGGTTTCCGCGGGGCATCTGCAAAACAATGCTCATGTTGGCGGGAATAGCTGTGACAAGTCGCGATCCACGCTCCACATTGCGGCATCGTTCGTCGGTTTCAGGGTCATCTGCAGGGACTTCAAGATCTAAGGGGGCATTAGTAGATAGTCACGAAAGACAAAAGAGTGACTCACCATCGACGTTGGCGGATAAGTGAACAAACTTGACCAAGTGGTTATTGGTAGTGAAGATGAGATGGCTGGGTGTGACGATAAACGAGGTACAGTTTTTTGCCAGGAGACGAGAATTGGCATAAACATGGCCGTTCCTGGAGAGGCCAAAGGCAACAATCTCATCGTCAATCTTGCTAATCTCAAACCAAGGCAGCTGTGTTTGGAATTGCACATGCAGCATCTCATTTCCAGACTCACTAATCCGGAATAGCTGCCCCGAGTTGTCCTGGCCATACCCAGTAAATGAGTTATCGTCTTGGTAACTGGTTGTGGCAACAAGAACTTCCCGAGAGTTGAAGTCTGCGACAGATATTTCACCCTCACCCGCAGCCTGTACGAGTCGCTGAACAAAACCCTTCTCCTCTTCGTAACCGAAGTAATGGAAAGCATCGGCTACAGCGGCAATTCTCAGAAGAACATTGTACCCAGGGCTTCCCATCTCGTCAAATAATACCTGGTTGGAGAGCTTCGGCTTGATGGATCTACCGTTCTTGACGGGCCACTCATAAGCATCGATACCCTTTCGGTGAAGAACCGCAAAGGATGTATTGTCACGGCCGAATGCAACGTCGACTGCTGCTGCAGCAACCGGGATGTCGAACATTGACATAGGGGGCGGTACATTGGCTGTTCGGAAAGGAGTCAACTTGACTGTTTCGCCGTCAATTACCGCAACGGCACCGTTGTCGTGCGGATGGTGGCACGATCCCCTTGCTGTATGGAGGATGTGCTCTGTCACAACGACAGTATTTGTTGAAGTAGCAGCAAAGCGTAAAGCCTTCTCGGGATGCCATGACAAACATGTCGAGCTAGCCTCGATAGGGACCTCTTGCTTGAGGTACCAGTGGTAGTTGCCCATAGTCCATAGCTGAACCATATCCTTGAAAATCACCGCTAGAACAGTCGAGTCTGAGTTCCACTCAAGACGCATTCTCTCATGAGCCTCAACTGGCCCAGACGGAGAACGGAGTGTGAATTCGCCGTGCCGCAAACCGTTCCTCTCGAAAAAGACCACATCGACTTGGTGCGACTTTCGCTGAATACCAGCCATTAAGTTTCCAGCTGGTCGCCAGCTCAGAGAACTCTCGAGGCCATCAACTGGCTCACTTGCACTGTCCAGCTCACCTTCTCGTGAATAAACTCGAATTACACGGCGTGAGCCTTCCTGAACCGAGTTGATGGCCACATAAGCGCCATCACCTCTCCAGCTAATGGTGGTGGCACCATCCTCGTGAGGACTGGGTAAACCTTCATCGACCTTTTCGGGGATAGTAGGATCACGCATGGCCTTTGCACCTCGACCTTGGAATTGAGTCTCCTTCTTTCCCCATCCGACGGATACGTGCTTCGATGCATTGAGGTCCTCCACAGTCATGGGGATCTCAGCAACTGGGTCAAAGGTTGAACCCATGAAGATGGCATTGTTCTCCTTTGTGACAACAATGAGAAGTTCCTCATCAGGGGACCATCGCGCAGCAGCAATCCCAACATCGATAGAGCCAACAATCTCAATCTGGGCACCTTCGTCTGAGAAGTCGTCTTCTCGGACTGTAACGATATCGCCTCCTTCGAAGACGAGGCATGTCGTTGCTGAGCCACTGAGATACTGCAAACTGACGACCTTGTCGACAACGAGGTCTGGTGATGGGTTTAGAGCCTCCCAGCTGGCTACAGTATTGACTGAGCTATATGGAGTGAGTGACTATTATGTGTAAAATATTCTATAGACGATGTACTTACACGTCTCGATCTCCAGAGATTCTCAACAACTCAATCTCACAGCTGTCCTCTAAAGGTTGGGCTACGACAAGAACCTGATCCTTCTCAGGATCCCAACACGCAGCTGTGACATTATCGCGCTGGCATTGTCCAAATCGAATGTTGCGAAGATTGCGCATCTTGACTGTTTCTCGCCTCACCACCGAGGCCAAGCAAGCTTTAGTTGTCTGGTGATCTGCAGTGGTATAGAATGGGCAGACTGAAGGCCTGTATGCAGCTGTCGTTCGACCTGTTCTGGTCTGTCGGACAAGGCCGAGCGTGCAAGTGGTGATATTTTCTTGGTGTGGATGGATGAAATGGGCAATCAGCGGCGATGGATTTGCTAGATTTGGTGTCGATGCCCGTAATTGAGATTTTTTGCGGTACCTGATGAAGCTGGTGGGTAAAGTACTGGTGCGGGGGGATAGGGCGGGAAAGATACATGCGATGACTCCCAGATCATGTACTCGCCATCTTTGAAAGTTCTGATCAAGGGCCTAGGGAAAGAGCTTTTTAGGTTGCATCACTTCTTCTCGTTTCCGTCTAGATCAGCTCTTCACAGGCAGTAGCGACCAACCTAGATTATCGTAACTATTCCGGGCCTCGGCGATTGCAGAGTCCATCGCCTTATTTTTGTCTAATTCGAATGAATGGCCCCATTGAGTTTTCTCTTTCTCTTCTTAAACTCGCATCATTTCCCATCCTTTTTGTGCTGGTTTACGATTCCCAGTTTCACGCTTCGTTTGTAGCTCTCGCCATCACATGCCGATCACCCGCTACCGGTTGAGGAACCATTGACTTCTCTCCACATTTGCTCTCATCAACCACTACTATTCAGCCACCTACATTCGTATCGTGCTAGGTAATAAAGGCTACTACTTACCGTAGTAGCTATTGTTTATTCAAACCACCACCAACACATTGATCTATAGTGATAGCGATAACATCGCCGTCATGGATGTTGCATACAATCAACATGCCGACCGATCTCGTCGTAAGAATCGCTCTTCGTCCAACCTCAACCATCTCTCCCTCGCGCCCTTGACCGCCAAACTCCCCCTCAACGACGACGAACTCATTGCCGACGCTATCGCATCCCACCCTCACTCACCTATCCATCCAATTCCCTCCTATATCCAGGGAAAGTCTGCTCCTTCAACACCACGTCTTCTCGCTCGGTCCGCAACAGCATCGCGCTCGAGGTCCCATACCCGAACCCCCTCAACACCTCTCGCCAAAAGCAAATCCGCGTCTCATCTCGCGGTTGGCGCATCACGCAAGACTCACTCTGGCCGCGCAACGCCCAGACGCCACAAAGATGATATGAGCTTTAGCATGCGTAATCGCAATGATAGCGATTGGCTGCTCAGGACAGGCGCGCTCATGAGCTCCGAAGCTCGCGAGTCCAAGGGTCAGACCTGGCTTATCTCGCGCCAGAGTTCTACCAGCCTTGGGGGAATGGACCCCGATGAGGATGCTTTTGAAAGTGAACTTGCTCGCGAGCGCGAGCTTACGAGTCGCCATGCTAGTCGCCGCGGTAGCACTGCTGAGGACGCATCTCCATATGCCAGTCGCTTCCCTAGCCGCACTCACAGTCGCTCCCACAGCTTGACGCGACCTAGGAGCCTCCTCCACTCGCCTCTTGAGTTCTCAATGACTGCCGATGGGTCTTACTTCCCCAACCAAGAAGTCAACAATGATCTACCCGGCCCTGATTTTGTCAACCTCGACGAGAAGCTCGAGGAGCTTGAGCAGGACTTGTCCCAGGATGATGAGGCTACCGTGCGACGCCTCGTGCGCAAGGGCCAAGCTAACACGGGGACTTGGTTTGGCAATGTCTGGTCCCTCTTCTCCGTAGAGGAAGACGATGAGGATACAGAAGATGACAGCGACGAGACTCCCCAGGAAGGAGATTCTCAACTCAGCCGCTCCCGTAGTTGGTCCTCCCGCCATCTAGCAGGCATATCGACAGCCCCAGAAGAGCGCATTCCACCTCCAAGAGCCGACGAAGGCGGCTGGAGAGATGCAGCCTGGTTATTGAGCGTGGCGTCCAAGGTGATGTTTTAGAATGAAGCGACTAAACGCAAGATGATAAACCGATCATTTATTTACACAAGCAGTAAAGAGATTGGATAACACAAGGGTATGTGGGTTAAGAGCGTAATTGGTTGATAATATATTTGGCGCACACAGCTTCAGCCTTGCATTATAGGAGGAGGCTTCCCAACATGATTACGCGGTGTACTTTCTCACACTTGTTCTAGAACAATGTCTGAGCATTAACAGACTTTGAAATCTGCTGAATAAGTGACATTCTTACAAAACTATCATTGTAAGAAGAGGGCTCCTGTAACTTACTCGTCTCGACCCTGGCACTTATCGGCAAAGCTCCGCGCCGGCCCAAGGAGCACGGCGCGGGGTCCGTTCACCGCCCCACTCCCGTTCCGCAGCCGCAGCCGGGGTCAGGATCAGCATCAACTGACAAGCAAAAACGACCCGCTCACGGTCGTCTTGGAAGCAAATGAGCGCCACGTCACTTTGGCTTCATTTCTACTACGCTATAGAGCAATTAGGGCTACGACGTCGGACCCTCCAAATGTGCAGGAAAGAAACGAAGCAAAAATAAGGCAGAGGAATACCCACCATAATCGTGCGGCCAAGCTGAGAGGAGTGAGTCAAAACCGGTTTGTGGGGTGGACGAGTTATCACATCGCAGGAGGGTGCATTGCAGGCCTCGAATGAAACCTGTTCCGTGTGTGACTGATAAAAGGGTCTTACAGCTTTGAGTCAAATCGGAGATGGTCACCCGTCGAGGCCTTCCAGGTGCGGTTCATGACTCTTGTGCATGATAGTGTGAGGTAAAGGGCTTAGCTGTGCTACAAACTTTCCGGGAATTGGGTCATTGGTGGTTCGACTCTGATGTCGATAGGTGCGACAAGACAAGCAGATTATGCCGCTCGTCGATGCCATGTGCAGCTACAGATCTGGGTCGTGCATTAGAAGCTCTTCTGTGACAGTTTGCGGTGAGGTCCAATATGGTGGGTACCCAGTATCAAAGTCTCAAGACATGGATAGCTTGATAAGATGCTGAGCCGTAGTGGCAGTTGTTGCGTTGTCAAGCACGCTGCCCCTCCGTAAGGCATGTTAAGTGGACTTGATACCAAGTTCAAGGTCTAAAGGACCAAGTTTTATACAACTCGTGACTTTGGACAGCTTGATCATGCCATGCTAGAGAAGGGACAACCAAAGTAAAGGAAGCATTTGGGTGGTCAAACCCCGCCATCAAGCATTCAAGCGTGGCCGTGCACGAGGAGTGCTTAATGAGATTGATCAACGGACCCTGCAGGACCCAATATCAGTCGAAGCGAGGGCAACGCAAGCCACAGGAATACAGCATAACAGATGCAGTTGGTCTGCGACGGAGAAAATGCCGCACCAAAGTTTTGATTGCGGTGGCTGGTATGAGAAACAAAGAGCAGCTTCGACATTGAGGGTGCAATCTGCGTGGGGCTTCGTTTCATTGAATGGGTCCGATTTCTCGAGTCCAGTTCAACCGAGTGGGCCTGCGGGCATAAGACGGCGTGCATGTCATTCTAAGCTTGTGAGTGCTGGGGAGCTTTGGTCCCCAAGACTTGGAATCTTCTGAGAGAAGCTCCCGTGCCCTACGGCCGAGATGCCGATCGTCTCCTGTCTGAGAAATACCAAGAGTTGAGAGTGTGGACCGGTGACTCGGTGAACGTTGCGGACGCTGTGCCTGAGGTATCATATAGTTAGTTTATATCTTATAGGTAAAGTACAGTATCAAAGCAATAAGCTCGAGAGACGAGGCATAAGCGGCGTCCTGTTATGTTTGTCTCGGCCGAGAGGTCCTGAGTGATCCACTGCAAAATACACTATCCGTACAAGCGATAGAGCCAGCGTCAAGTGGAGGAACGCAGGAGAGGGAATTGCTTCAGCTCCGGGTGACGACTTCCCGGGTCCCGGGGATATGCCACAGCTGGGGATTTGCGTATTTAGCCATGCGCCGGGTTATGACCGGTGTGCTGGATATCATGAGACGCTGGAGCCTTGTATGCTGTACGCTGCGCGTTATCTGTATGTCAGCATCTGGAGGAGGGGATCATGAAACACTGCCTGTCAAGAATAGAATTCCGGATACAGGCCGAGGAAAACGTTCCGCCTCATGGTAGCATCTGTACTTTTGGTAGCCCAGTTGGTGGTGCTTGTTTGTCTCTTGTCGTTATGGATTAGCGGACCATTTCCACGCTAGGAGGACGCGGTTGAGAGTCCCGGAGAACCAGAACGAAAAAGACGATGAGCTTCCTAAATAGTTCAGAGGGGATGGTCTGTTGAGGACCTAATCAGCGGTGACATCAATCTGGTGCAGAGTCAGCGATGTTGACGAATATTTCTGGTATTAAGCTATCGCGCGGGAGCGCACGTACGCATGGGCATGGATGGCACTGACATGATTTTGGTACAGACGTCAAACAAAAAAAAAGTACTGTAAAGCCAACAGAGAGACACAAGAGATGGACGATCTTTTACGGATTCTGGATTGGTGGCTCCCCCAATGGAAGCTGTGGAATCTAGGCCTTCTGCTTCTCGACGGAATGGAACCAAATGATGCAACAGCTGGGTTCTCTTGGTGCATTTTGGTGTCCTCTCCCCGATTTTTTGCACTCTTCTCTTGTCTCTTTTGGTGGGCTTTTGTACAAAAAAGTGAGCACCGACGTAATCGGCAGGGCCCTTCTTCCATTCAAAGTCACCCCAAGTAAATGCCTTCAGCAGCCACCAAAAGAATCCATTTACAAACCTTGGAACTCTCCTCTTTTTCCTCCTCTGCCCTGTCTCTCTCCCCCTCTCTCTCCCTACCGACCTAAGTAAGCCATCTCCATTCGCATCTATTCCTTTAGGGTACGGAAACCTCAACGGGTTTTCTCTCCTTTTTGTGTATGCCCATGCCCCTCCACCCCCGAATTTTACTCCCTGCTCGTAGCCTCAGGACTGTGACGCTATATCCAGCCACTGTCGTCAGTCGTACCAGAGCAGCCCGCTTCGGGATCTCCCGCAGAACAGCACCTCCAAGTCGCCGGGACACTCGCTCACGCATTCACAGTCAGTCAGTGTCAACCACACGCGCTCAGTCGACATTTGCCGGTACGCGAGGGCGCGACTCAAGATTGGAATAGATTGATAAGCGTTCTTCTTTGAAAAAACACCCTTATTCAGTTCAGTACCTTTACACCTAAGAATCGACTGTCCATCTACGTACGTCCCACTTTGATTAGATCTAGGTAAGGAAACAACATCACATTGCATCATGGATCGCATCGCATCGCATCGCATCGCATCGCATCGCAACGCACCGCATACCTCTCTCCTCCTTCGCAAAAGCCACGATATGCATATTCTGTCTTTCCGATACCTTTTTGGATTGCTTCTCTCACGTTCTCTCTTTCACACCAGCCATTCCTTTCCTTACCTTTTCACTTCTTTTTCTTTACCCTCCCCAATATGGACATGAATGTCTCTGGTCTATTCGACCGGTCGCCTAAAAAATGTGGTTTTTCTGCACTAAACACAACACTATCCCCCACTCATTCACTGTCCCGTCTCTGTCTCCTCGAATGGATGGCCATAGCACATCAGAGTCCAGTCGGTTTTGACGCCCTGCATCTGCTAGAGCGGCTCAACCCCACTCGCGATGGGCTCGTCCGAGGATAATGGCTTTAGATATGGCTACCTGAGCCCTGAAGTACCTTGCCTTACCTGACTTAACTATCCGTGACTGGTGGATGGGATGGTTGATTTCGAATGCAAATGGACCCTCCCTCTCCATCGTTAGCCCCTCACTTATGAGTTGACTGCCCACATACCAGCACCCGACATCACACACTTGTTAACCGCCGCGTTCTACCAAGCACAAGCCATATCTCTCGGGCCCTCACTTTGACTCTGCTCTTCCTCATGCTCTTCTTTCCTCGTTTCTGCTCTCCTTTTGCTGTTCCTCTGCCTAGAAGCGTCGATATCTAGCTCCTGTCTTGTATATCGTCATACCCCAGGATAGCTGCAGCTCCCGCGAACTCAAAAAAAGGGACACCCCCAATCAACCTCAGGTACAAGCAAACCCTTGGAATAGCGCAACGGCCACCCTTCTCCAGCTACTTCTACCGTCCTGAGAGAAACCAAGCGTCACTCGGACGCCATGGCTTCGCTTGATCTGAGACCCCTTGCCAGCCACTCACATCTTGTTCCATTCCGCTCCCGCAGTAACACCTCCAGTCCTTCAAAATCTTTCCTCTCCTCGCTCAAGTCCAATCCAAGTCCAAGTCCAAGTGGAAGTGGCTCTAGCTTTTTGAATCCTTGTCTTTATTTGGTTCGCGCTCGCTTATTTGATCTCTCTTGTACCGGAGTTTCTAACCCCAAGGCTACCTACTAGGTTCCATCATTTCTCCTCTCCGATCGTTCTCCTCCGCGGACCCACGCTACTACGACCCCGGAGCTTTTCAGCACTGTCTCGATTCATCACACCTACCTAATACGTTTGTCCCAGGAGTATAAACGAATACTACAGCCAAAATGTCGCCAACCGAGGACAAGGTGGGCTTGATCCTGACTGCGAGTCCGTTCGAGTACGGTCGCTAACAACTCCGACCCCAGAGTGACGATGTCGATTTCGGTGACAACATCGATATGATTACTTTCGAGCAGATCCTTGAAATGGACGAGCCAGGCGATTGCGAATTCAGCTCTTCTATTGTATTTGGCTTTTTTGAGCAAGCAGAAGAAACCTTTGAACAGATAAAGGAGGCTTTGTGAGTTGAAACTATAAAACAGTGGTCCAATACCAACGCCGCTTCATGGAAGGGAACGTTGGCTAATTTCTGACCTTTGTCGGCATTACTTAGGGAAGAGGAAGATCTTGACAAGCTTTCGTCTCTTGGACACTTCCTCAAGGGCTCATCAGCGACCCTCGGACTCATCAAAATCAGGGATGGTTGTGAAAAGATTCAACGTTATGGAAAGCACGAAAAGCTGGACGGCTCTCCTGAAGATGACTCCGAGGTATGTCTAAAGCACATCAAAGACGCTTTCGAAGCCGTTCAAACGGATTACGCCGAGGTCGAGAAACTCTTGAGGAAGTACTACGAGTCAAGGGAATAACCCATTTATTCCCATCATCGTAAAGCGTACGAGATGGCGCGTTCACGATCAAATGGAAGCAGTCTTTTACAGACGTGGCTGGCCGCTTGAGCTTTTGTCACGGAACCTCGACAGGAACGTTTTCGGTTCAGCAAATACTTGTTGTGTTGGGTACATTCAGAAAAGGAAATGGCCGGTTTCATCGAAGCAGATACCCCAGGCCTTGGAACGGCTTGAGGCTTAGAGGACGACCCGTCAGGTCAATGTCAATCATGTTGGAGGCGTTACGAGGTAGTGCGGAATGGCATCAAATGTCATACCACCCCTCTTTGAATTGAACAGCCTTTTTGACGCGCATTGTTGAGAGCAGACGCAGAAGCAGACTTTGTAGATAGATTTGACAAAATGCTTGGGATTGGAGCAAAAGGAAGTGCTCGTAACGCTACTTGGTTCTCTGGTGCATTGAGCAAAGACTGCTATTCTGCAAAGTCTATCTTCTCTTTTCTTTTGTCCATTGTTGTTGATACCACTTATCGATTAGTTGATATGTGACTGATTAACTGCACCGCCGACCTTGAGAGCTCTGACATTGGTGGGGTAGGTAATCTTGACACAGCTTAGGTTACCGGGACCTACGAATACAAACTTAGTTGATACGAACACCTGACATCATCGAGGTGTGACAGACCAACGTCAGATACGTTACACACAGCATGCTATTCATTTCACAACGTTCAGCACTGCAGGGTATGCTTGCCTTTTGAATCATCCATCTAGCTAGTGGGGTCCCACGATATGTGCTTGTATTTTTGCTTGCTAACCTCACCAGCCAGACAAGACAAGACAAGTCATAGACATATTGCTCACATTTTGTCTATTAGCAGTCACACTTGTTCTGTATCGCTGGAACTGATAGAAATTGTCTCGAAAAGACAAATTCGATAATTCAGCCATGCCGCCGAAACCAGTCAGGGCGTCTCCGACGCATTTCGTATGCATTCCCCTGGCTGGGCCGCAGCTTGCCAGAAGCTTGGCTGCTTTCCGCACAGAAGTCACGAATCCTTCTGGCTTTGGTGTTCCACCGACTGCAGTGCGTCCGCTAGGTACGATGCATCTGACACTTGGTGTCATGAGCCTCAAAGATGAAGGCGTTGAGCAGGCCAGTGAGGTGTTGCAAAGTTTGAAGTTGAAGGAGTACCTTGCAAGTGCTAGGGCTGGAAAGGCATCGACTGAAGAAGGGCTTTCGATATCTCTCAAAGGCTTGCATGCTTTTCAAAACCCCGAAAAGACTTCGGTGCTGTACGTGCCGCCTGTTGATACTGAGGGAATATTGCAGAAGTTCTGTGAGCAGATCAAGACTACGTTTCAGGAAGCTGGACTGATGGCCAAGGAGGACAGACCATTGGTGCTGCATGCAACTGTGGTCAACACAATCTATGTCAAAGATGGCCGCGGAAGAAGACGAGAGAAGTTGACGATTGATGCAAGGGACATTATTAGTTCATATGATGACTACGCCTGGTTGGAAGATATGCCCCTCGACAAGGTTACGCTGTGTCGAATGGGGGCGATGAAGATTGAGGGGACAGACGACGAAGCTTATGAGGTTGTGGCTGAGGTCGGGTTTTAATCCTGAAGCCTGGAGGTTGCGTGAGCATCTAGGGGCGAATACTGCTTCGAATGTCTTGGCCTGAGAAGCCTAGACATGATTTCCTGCTAGGCAGCTGGATAACGAAAGAAGAGAGAAATTAAAACATAAGATAGCCAGTAAGATGAGCTGAGTTTACACTTGGTTCCCTCTGATGTCCGATTGCGGATTACCAACCATGTATCATGATGCTTAAAGGCTGACAGAGCGGTTACAGACCAGACAGCCAGCAATATGCAGTAGATGGAAGCTCCCAGATAACGTAGAGGCTCCTTTTACTGACTGCCTAGAATCTGCTGTAAATTCATGTTTCAAAATTATCTTAATCCATGCCATCATAAAACTTGAGCTATCCCGTCCATTCATCTCGCTTCATATCAGTGACTGATCCGGGGTCTGATACTGGGTTCGCGACAAGCCGAATTAGCGCACCTTCAGTGGGCGGCCGCCTAGAATTGTAATCAATCGCTCACCTCCAGGCATCACATTACTAGGACCAAACGTCATCTCTTCAACACAATACCTACGCAAACCTCGAGCATTGCAATCCTATACAGCACTTGATGCCAGCGACAATGCGGAACCAGCACCGCCTGGCCTCGGACCCCACGACTTGACGATCCTCTGCAGTGGAGGGCTATACATCCGATCTTACCTTACAGCAAAAGCTCCGCCTCGTTACCGCAATGAACACATCTGAAAAGCGCCGTCCAGGGCTCGGCACCTCACCTGCCCATACCTTGCGCACCAGCGCCTCTAGCAACAATCGCAACAGCATGCCTGCCATGCCTCCCCGAGCTGCCATGGCCTCCAATGCCAACGCGGGCCCCGAAGAGACCCTTGACACCACCGGCGGTGCCCCGCTCAAGGAGAAGGAGAACGCAGTGACAGGCAGCGGGAGCACAAAGGAAAAAGACCGTGATAAGGAGCGCAAAGAAAGAAGGGAGAAGAGAGAGAAGAAAGAAAGGGAACGGGAACTCGAAGCTGCGCTGAAAGAGAAGGATGAGAGGATTGCGTATCTGGAGAAGGAGATGGGCATCATGGAGCGAGAGTTCCATCGCGAATTGGACAAGCTCAGCCAGAACGAAAGCGAGACAGCGACATTCTGGCAAGCGAAGCATAGTGCCCTGAACCAGCAATACCTACGGACGGATACTGAATTACGACTTTTACGTGCTGAGGTTGAAGTTCGAGAAGGCGAGCGGGAAGAGCTTCGAGAGGGCTGGGAGGTTCTACGACGAGAGCTCAAAGAGCGAGACGACGAGATCCGAGGTCTAAGAGGACAAGTGCGTGGTCTAAAAGAGTGGGTGAGTAATAGCACAAGGACGGATGGGCAAGAATGCGACGAGGTGTTTGGTGATGGAATGGCTCGGTTGGGCAACGGTCTTCAGAACTGGGTTATTGTGAACTTTCGCAAAGCCAAGATAAGTAAGTTATATCGATTTTGAGGACGAGGCCCAAGTACTGACATGGTATCTGCAGATCTCGAGACCCTGGATGAAGCGACCTTGGCTGAAGTCAATGACCTTGTGCCTATGTATGAGGAGCTTGCATCAACACATAAAGTTTACCTCTTGCAATCGATTGTATCAAGGATATTAGTCGAGATGGTGTTTGACGCCTACTTTGTCGGCCTGTCGGAGGAGCAAACACAGCAGTTTCGGCAACTTGAAAAGCTCATTTCTTCATATGGTGTGTAATTCACTATTCAGGAAGGCCAATTGCTAACTTTGTGCAGCCGATTCTGATGAGGCCATCAACCAATGGCGCTCCTCTACCCTTTCACTTCTCCGGCGAGATGGCTCATCTCTTAAAGAATCAACATCATCCGTCACAGAAGCTATCCTAAGCAGGATAACACGTATTCTCGACGCTCTATGCGGTACATCATCATCCGAGGCTCGAGATAGTGGGCTACGGGTTCTTGTCAACAACTCAATCGAGCTTGCGCGTCTTGTCGCTGTTCAAAAGGCCGTTCTGCGTGTGAATATGCCCACGGTCTTGCCACATCAAAGGGTCATGTTTGAGTCAGAGACCATGGAAGATTTGGGTGGTGAGGATGAAGAGTCTCTGACCGGGAGGGAGATCTGTTGTGTCGCTTTCCCTGGAGTAGTAAAGCATGGCGATGAGCATGGTGGACATTTGCAATATCGCAATGTCATTCTAAAGGCAAGGGTGCTGTGTAGCCCTGAAGAAGGTTGACAACACTAGCTTCCATCTTATCAAGCCAAGGCCTCGATGACGGTCTTGGGTGCTGGACGATCTATAAAGCCCATTACCGGCATTTGCACATATACTCTTGCATCTAACATTTCGGCAAGGTCGCATTCTAGACAACATACTATCAGAGACGGCGAGAGGCGCCTATATACAGGATCCTTTGGAGAGACCTATTACAGTTGACTGACAGGGGTCGATCTTCAGGGTTAGATTACTATATTAATGAATTACGAATATTATTGTCATAATATTGCCTTGGCCAATGATCTCGCCTGATTGGAGGTCCAGAGCGAAGTGATATGGTTACACAAGATAACGATCACTGATCATTGATCATCGCAAGTATCCTCACAAGGGGAGGTAAGAAAACTTAGGACCTCTACGGAGCATTCAAGTGATAAAAAGACGTGGGTAAAGCACTTGTAGTTTATTTAATACAGATTTAGTAGATCTTAGATTAGGTATTTCTGGCACTTTAATTTTAACGTCAGAAGTTTTCCTGATCCCGGAGGACTTGTAGCGGTAGGCAGGCGCTGGCTTGATGGAAACATTGGGTTACGGAGAAATCGACACTGAACGAGGACTATACTTTCCAGAATATGACCCAGTTCATAAATCAATAATAAGTTTTTGCTGAGCTCAGGTAAGATTAGGTAGTTTGGAGATAAGTCGAGCTGTATCCATAACTTGTGGTATCAGCGCTGGCTTATTATTAGACAACTTAAAACATGCCACCATCGCATTGCATTCCTCGTTTGGCATCTCCTACCCTACCCACATAGGGCTGATATCCGCTTCGGCAATGCATGCCAACTCATGCGTTCATTTTACCTGCATTCACTTCGCGGTCAATTCAGTTTGGTATGGGGAATTGAAATAGGATATTATAGGTATTCGTATGGCAGCCTGCTTGGCGTGGAGATGTCTCAGAGCTGCATGTCGCATTGCATTGGCGGTTATCATGGTTGATTGACTCATAATGGAAACTATGCTTTTATCGAGATGGCGATTAACGGGGTATTAAGCTGTCGACGGGCGTGTTGCGTGTATTTCGAGAGCTGTTAGTAGAGTTGAGGAAAGGCTCCTCGTCATTTCCTAGATACATGATCTGATATCAGACTGTGGCCGACCTTATCTTGAGATTCTGTCCACCGTCAGCTTAATTGCGTAAATTCGAATCGCCAACGTAATTAGAATTGTGCATATGATGATGCTCCCATGCCATGCCATGCCATAGGTGAGACTGTCAGACGGGTATTCTGATGGACCAGGGTATATCCTCCTTAACCAGCCAAGTGTCCAAGAGCTTAAGAGTCACCTCGACACCCTCTGGATTACGTATCTTGTCTTGAGCCTCAATTTTAGGGGAGTTCGTGTTTCCCCGCGCTTCGGCTTCCTCCAGAGACAACATCATAACTACTTCCAAGATCATTTTACCAACAGATCAAACTCATTGTCCCTTTCCAGGATCATGGAGAGCAAAGGAACTGAAGCCATTGATTGTCCCTGTCTTCAATCCGACCCGTGAATTGGTGTCACTCACACTCTGCGTAGTAAACCCATCAGTGCTGCCCACGTCGTTGGCAACCAAGACGCCATCACCTCCAATTGGTCGCTCTGCTTGCAACTATGCCGACTATCTTCGGCTTCGTCCGAGGCGTGTATCATTCTGTGACAATGGCATGCTAATGAACATGGTTCTCTGCATGCACTGACGCCATGCAAGTCTGCACTGCATTCCCAGTGAATTCAGTGTGTTATCGTTCATCACGTTGTTGATGTGTTTGGCGGGTGATGGCGAATGGGAAGCATCGTTGACCGATGAATGGCTCATATGAGGTTGTCGACGGGCCGGTCCTTCGAGAGAGGGTGTTCGTGCTGACGCTCCAACTTTGCGTGTTGATTCAAGGTTAATAAGCTCGAGTTTCCGGTTTCTCTTTGTTCTTCGCCGTCCATCTTTCCACTGCTTGCTTTTGTCACAACAGATCGAAGCCCCGCGCCGCATCTGTTGTACTTCCTATCATCCATTGTCCTCACTTCTTCCCCTTTGTCCATACCAGTCACTGCTTGTGTTAGCATCTCAATACCAACCTAAAAAAGGTGTAACTCCATCACAAACAGCCCCAACGCTATCCTTGGCCAGTTCAGTTGACCCATCCCCGTCTTCCTCGTGATGATGGAGGATCTTGCCACTGATATACATGGCTTCATAACACAGCACAACGCGATGAGAGGGCAACGACATGCGCGGGATGCTATCCCTGCCATGGTCCCAAGTTATTATGCCCCAAGCTTGATGATCTCAGAGACAGACAACAATGACACTCCTACCCAAAGCATCAGCATGTCAACTGCCAGCAGCTCGACATTCATGTCTTCCTGCTTTGACAGACCAACTCCTCAAACATCTTCGGTTTACACAGAACCTCCTCCTGTTGCCACTGTACCCCAGTCGCAGCCATATGCGACACCATCGTTACTCACATGTGAATTCCTCGGCTTCGGAGACTGCAATTTCGTGTTCGACTTAAATGACGAATCCCGCTGGATTTCGCACATTGCGGACTTCCACCTTCGCAACATCTTCCCAACCGTGTGTATCTGCTGGTTCTGTGACTGTACATTCAGAGCATCCTCCCAAAACCAAGCTGATGCTGAGGCTTGTTATCGGAAGCGAATGCATCATATTGCAAAGCACTTTCGCAACGGTCTTTCGGGGTGGCAGATGCGTCCAGACTTCTTCCTTCTTGATCACTTGTACCAGAACCGGTTGGTTGATGAAGAGATGTATCAGAGAGCAAGAGCCTATCATGAAGCCTCTCAGGTCCAGATTCAGAACCTGTACCCTGCTGGCTGGAGGCCAGATCGCCACAGTCAGGATCCGGCGGTGGTGGAAGCCAGTCGGTCAAGGCATCGGGGATCGTCGACTCGAAATCGTGCGTCACAGGGATATTATCGTTGAGCGGAGGGTTGGTCCGTCACTCGACGGGCTTTTCTCCTTCATTTACTCTCACACCCTCAAGTCTCGACTCCAAGAATGAGTAAGTGTCAGGAAAGAGTCCGAGGTAATGTAGGACATTTCTGTTTTGTTCTTGGTCCTTCGTTTGTCGGTTCGTGACATTGTTACGGAAAGGCTTTTGTCATCCTGTTTTCTGGTTGGAGTATTAGCAGGGAATATCAGTCTTTTCGAACGGCTTCTCGAGGATACGGCATCACAGACCAGAATGCGAGGGTTTTGCCACCTAGGTAAATGAACGTTCGTCCTTAAGGTGCGAAGACATGCTGTTGTACTGAGCGGAGTGCTTGTATTGATAGTGGCGGGCGAAGGCAGATACTTAAAACCCAACTCCCACCAAGGACATCAGTTGATGAATGAGTAAGATTTCAAACCAACCCAACCCAAACATGAAAAGGAGTCGCAGACTAGGCAGTGAAGATGCGTGAATGAGCGTGGCGATGCATTTCAACACTATGATTGGACTAGAATGAGCAAGAGTCATCACTTACACGAGCTCACGTGTAAAGACCTTTGCCCAGACCCGAACAGAATTTGCTGATAGTAATGCCATAAATGAATTAAATTATTAGGCATCTTTGTGATAGAACCTTGACAAGAATGTCCCCAAGTTTTATCAAGTAATTGCGCTCGCCTCACAATTCCACAGGGTAGGGCGTGTTTAGCTGGCCTCATTCATAGCTCATACTGGGGCCCAAGCATAGCCTCACAACCAAGAGGAGGCAAGAAAACTTGAGACCTATTCTCTCAATGATAAAAAGACTTATTTAAGTTTAGTATATCTTAGCAAGCTTAGACTAGTTTATTTTGGCACCTTGGTTTGATAGCAGAAGTTTTCTCGCTCCCTGGGGATAACCCAGCAGAGACTTCGAACTTGTGTTATCAAAAAGCGCAAATGCCAGAATACCTAGAATTAAAAAGTGAAAGGCTTATTGTCGTCACTTTGAGGCCTTCTTGAAAGTGCATGTGTGAGGTGTCGGTATGAAACACGGTGTTACTGTACGTGCACATCCATATCAACTCTCAGCCCTTGGATCTGAAACATGTCATGAATTTAGAGAAAGCACTTTGACTAAGGTTGGCCTGTAAGTTTTCGGGTCTGAAAGGGAGCAAAGAGCATGCACGAAACGGGCCATCACGAAGTAGCCATCCATAACTCAAACACCACAAGCAACTGAGATGACGGCTGTAGAAGCACTGTAGGTCACAATAATTATTGACAGCGCAATATTTGGTCCCCCTCCTCGCAACAGAAGTTGATCCATATCTTGAATGGTAAGAAGAGGCAGAGTTACGGTAAAAGGGGAGAACGCTCATGATCATTTGCTGTGAACTGAAATTTGTTGATGCTACATAGTTAACAATTACATGCATTTTTATCAACAAATTGAGTGAGACAACGTGTCCGAGTGGTTATGGAGACAGACTTGAATTCAATTCGGTTATCTGTTGGCTTCGGCCGCGTAGGTTCGAACCCTACCGTTGTCGATTATAAAAGACTTTTTTAATGTTTTTTTTTCTAACTCTTTTTCTCCCTCAACTCATCTTTTGTTTTTCCATTTTTTATATAATTTTTTTTTGCTTCCTGGCATTCGTTACCAGATACTTGAAAAATAGCAAGGGGCACAAATTGAAAGCATCCAGCAGTCAGATTATTGAAGGCAGGCAGTAATGAGGTTGGCCAATGGTAAAAGTACTGCGAGGACAATGCCTCTCACCTCTTATTATTGAAGAGGTTTTAATTTGCAAGAGACTCGACTTATTGGTATCCGCTAAAGCAGACTGTGCCCTGATACGGGCCTGGCTATGGTTCAAGACCAGCCAGCAAATGGTCATCACAGCATTACCATAGCCCACGAAACATCGAGGCCTCCCCGTTACCCTTCCACAACCCTTCCCTACTTTAACAGAATAGGACAAGACGTCGCCTATGTCGTTGGATGGCAGTCGAGATTGATGGAAGTAGTTCAGTCAAAGGGCCTTAGCCAACAGTCCTATCGGAATTACCCGTACAAGGTGAAGTAGAAGCTTAGAATTATATATAGTCAAGGCTTAAATATGGCCGGAAGCATATATGCTAAGTGGCTTGAACAAAAGGTGAACAAAGAGACGTGAAGCTCGCCTATCGATGCAGCCGAAACTGTGGTGGTGAAGTTGGTCGATATCCCGAGTACACCTGGGTGCATCGACGATGAATGGCAGAAAATATAACGACTTGATCCTAGGTAGCGGGACGTCTTGACAGCATTTTGAATTCAGCTTAGCGTGGTGAGTCTTGCTCTGACCATGTCCTAAGTTCCTTGAGATATGTGAACAAGACGTGACCAGTACAGCAAAGCTTCATACGATGTTCCACAGCTTAACGGGCTGTTACCGCCAATCCTTTCGCTTGTTGGTGCGTGGCTCACAAGCTTCTTCAAACGACGCCTTTACAAGTGGCATTTTGAATGGGCCAGTTTTAACCTCTATATTTCATCGCTGAGCTCTCCTTCTAGAAGTTCCCTATCCCTGAGCCACTCGGGATCGATGGCCGTGACTGTTGTCAGGAACTGACAATTAGTCATGACGAAGGAGTCATTAAGAAACCATTGGTGGTTGATCCCTGCAAAGCCGCTTTGAGGAGATGAACCTTCTTACACGCACGCCAAAGCCTGTGAATCTTGATTTTCTTTTTAAATTTGCTTAATCCTGGACGTTGTGCAAAGAGATGTTCGTCAACCGACTCAAAGCCTTCAACAAAACCCAACCAATGTATAAATATTTTAAGGGGGAGAAGCAAGAGAGCCTCATCATGAAACCCATAGTTTTACCGTAGTCTCCTTGTTTAAACTCACGGTAGCCATTATGACTCCACTCTTGTCATATCTTATTGAGATAGACCGAGCTTCTCATGTTGAAGATGACGGTTCGTTGCATTTCAAAGGGGCATATGAGAGTTGTGAGAGGAAGACGAAGATCAGCCCCCTTCACATGTACGAAGAAACCCCCTTTAGGTCGCGGGTCGCGTGTTGCGGTAGTTAGACTGCTCCTGATCAACCTGGAGGGCAGCCACTCGAGGGCAAAGGGGTTTTGACTTTGGCAAATAGGTGTAAGTCAGCTACACCTCCGATCCTTATGGAACACAATGAGAGATAAGTACGAGACTGATAACGCGTTGTCGTCGGACATGAGCTGATTTAAGAGGGTCTTTCTAACTTTAGGATGAATTTAGGGTCTCTTATGCCTAAATTTAAAGCTATGAGAAACATTATTAGAACCAAGGAGCAAGGACTAAGTTTGAAGTAAGTCTTTTGAAGTTGATGCAAACAGTCATCAGAAGTGGAGAAGAGGAAGTGAGCTTTAAGGGTATCAGTTGCGTCTATGGTGAAGACCACAAAGCTTCTACGTCATTGTTGCCGTCCATTGCCACCCATCAAACGTAACATATGATTGCGCCCCGTTTCAAACAACGGCCGATGCCTAACGAAGCGGCCCCTGACCTCCCCCCGGGGGTGATGCCCAAGTAGTGAGACATCAACCTTTTTATATCTTACATCATACTTGACCCACCGCTCCAGGCCAGGCACACGGATTCCCAGAGTCGGCAGCGCAAGAAGCGTCAGTGTCGTAGTCACATGCTGAGAATACGGATCCCGCTTACGTTCTACACCGTAGATAGCGGGAAGTGTGTATCGAATCTTTCCTGGCGCGTAGTGCTTGAGCAACTTCTCCAGTCGAGCCTTTCGTAAAGGAGGCAACGCTTTGCGGAATGCTTTGGCATACTCTGCACGATAGGGGTGGACCTGCCACATAGGCCACCTGTTACGTCCAATATGTATCCAGAAACGGCCATCGAACAGCTTGCATCTCGCCCAGCCTTTGTGACCGAATGCCTCCGGCGCTTCCGTGAACTCTTCCTCTGTGTTCAGGGGGGGTGACTGATAAGACGGAGGCAAATACAGCCTTGCAATCGGAAGGGGTTGGGTTGACGTATAGGGGGCTCTGGAGAGGAGCCATTTGATGGATGTTCCTCTGGCGAGCGGATCGAAATACACACCAGCGGCCGTGAATGCTTTGGGTGTCGTATAGTTGTTGGGGGCCATACCAGGAACAAGTGTATTGACAACCTTTTCGAGATTTGAAAGGGGCGGGAGGTGGTGCTCAGGGGTAACAAAATCGATGAGTTTGCGGACTGCGATGGTCATGACAAGTCTCCGATGGTTCTTGCGTAGCTCGTTGTCGGGATGCAAAGACCGTCTTTTGGATTGTTTATTGAAGGTGCGTAGCTTTGGAAACTCTATCAGCAAAGTTCCCACATTTGGATCGAAGTCTTTGATAACGGCCTCTCGAATTAGATAGCGGCTGGCTTCTGCTTCCTCACGCTCGGTTCTCTCTTTTGATCTCTTAGCTAGAGAGAGGATAGCAGGCTTTTGCAAGGCTTTTGGTAAGGTGTGGTTTCGAACCAAATGTCTGACAGCGTTTCTTGTCGTTAATGTAGGGTCCTTGTTAGTCGCATCTTCTACCCAGGGAACCTTATTCGCTTCGCAGGTAGCAATCAGTCTATCCTTGCTGAATTCCAAAAGAGGCCGGTATATCATGACACCGCCATCCTCAACTTCCAAGGGCTTCAGAAATGGAACGTCGGAAAGTTCACGGATGTCTTCAGATCCTGGGTACATTTGAATGAGATCTTGAGGGAGATCGTCTAAGAGATTGGCATTTTCAAGGGTCAACTCGTCACGAATTCTGCGTCGTAGATGTTTAAGTTCTTTTAAAGCTGGTCGGAAGCTGAGTGCAGGGGATGGTCTGAGTTGGTCGTCGAGAAGACCACTCTTGTAGACACCGTGTAAATCGTAGCATTCGGGTATCGAATTAGCCTCCCTTATTCCTTGCAGACCGCGGTATCCATGCCCTCCAAGTAATCGCATGAGAACTGTCTCATACTGGTCATCACTGTGGTGCGCAAAGAAAAGACTGGTGGAGCCGTGATAGCTGCAGTATCGGCCTAGTGCGCGATACCGGTAAGTTCGAGCAAGGCCCTCAACATTGGGAAGCTGACGAGGGTCGAGGCCTTGATGTTTCTCTGCTTTCCAAGAAAGAGCAGAAACACTGGCCTTGATGTCAAGCTTGCGCAACTCTTTGGCGACCTCTGACGCTTCTTGGTCACTTCCATCACGTAGTTTGTGGTCGACAACGAGAGCTAGAACACCATGGACTGGATTATCCGCGACTTTCATGCCGCGGAATGAGCGGACAGCTTTGGTCATGAGATATGCGAGTGCCATTGAGTCTACACCTCCGCTGATAGCCAGTACTAGAGAACAGTTAGCCGCATTAAAAGCTGTAAAGCTTTGAACCAATTACCTATACGCTGTGGTCTCGCAAAGCGAGCGGTTGGAAACCGAGGACGACAAACTGCGTCGACGGCATCTTTGAACTCGCTGATGTGAATTGGCCGAGGGGCATGATGAAATACGCGAAAGGCCGTAGTCATTCCATTATATTTCCAGCTTGAGCCTGGAGCACAATTGGCGGAGCAGGACCGAAGCTGAGGTTGATACTGTTGCTGATGCTGATGCTTGAAGGAAGGGAAAAAGTGGTGATGTCGGAATTCAACTGAATGAAGCTTGAGTGGGTCTGATTGCTTGAATTCCCCCCGAGCTGGTGGGGTCGAGCGGGTTTTGTATCACGACGGACTTGACGAGATAGGTACCTTAAATACTTGATACCCTCCATAGTAGGTACTAAGCTGGATAGTGAATGACTACTAAGGAAGAAACAGAAACTAGGGCCTCAACCTCACGCTTCGAAACATGCTGGCAAGTTTAGGATAGACTCAGGTAACTGAGATGAGAAACTTGGGTAAGTTTAGAACATGTTGAGCTAACTTGGACGACTTCAAGACAAACTAGGAACGGGAAAGGCCTGCTCCGTCATGGCTGAGAATACTTTAGAGTGCATCGACAGTCGAGACAAAGAAATTCGGTTTCCCAGTAACAAGACCAAAGCACTCCATTACTCTTGGCATCCATCCCCATGTTGACGACGACTGGGCATCTTACCTCGCTAAGAAACACCGTGAACCAGCCCTAAATTCAACAGTTTCGCCAAAGACAGTCAGTGATCAACGATAGATAGAATCACAAGCTTCTAGAAGCAGCGTCGTTCACCCTGTACAACGGGCGGTCAACTGCGTTAGTGCACTACAAACCAGCCACAGCTACCTACAGCTACCTATAGTTAGAAACAAAACACGACACAAGAATTAAACTTTGATAGGTACCCAAATAACCAACAATCGTCATATCCATCTGCCACAGTCCATCCGTCCCTATCTCCTCAGTACAGGCCTCCAATAACGTAGCACTCAGTGACAGGTTCGTCGTGTCCCTGCGGGCAATAGTTAACTAAAGAGAAGAGACCCTCATCAACCCCTGTCACCGTCTCAAATGATTCGCCTCCAAGGCACAAAAGGGCCCTAACGAGAAAAGAGCAGAAACAGCCTTGCCAGTTTGAGTGGAGTGTGAAATGCATGTTTTGGATCATGGCCCATTACCTTGAATCTCTGGCTGTAGCGGCCTCTTGTTGTCCTCGTGCCACCATCACAGGTTATCCTTGTCTTTAATGTACATACATATCTGCATGCTCCGTACATCCATTACACACACACACACACACACACAGAGTCACGTATTGCCTTCTCTCGTCTTGTTTATTTTTACTGCTTCCTCTCAGCTTTTATTCTCATCTCGACCTCGACCTCCCTCTATCGCGTTGACTGTTTCTCGGCCAAATATTGTCTCGTCGCTCCGCAACAAACCAAAACATCCCGCCCCATGTGATTCACAATTTACTTGCATCTTTCATCACCTATTACCAGCCTCATCGCTAGCTCTTCATCTACCTTCGCTCCGCCACAGCCGCATTCCTGAGCCTCGAATGCCCCCTGCGCGGCTCTTAATTATCACATTCGCAATCATTTAGCATCGAAAAAGCCCTCATGGTGTCCACGCTGGAGCCTCCAACCGCCTCCTCCGTCTCCCGCCGCGGTCCCTCCTCTGTCGTCTCCCGTCGCTCTCAATCAGACTCGCGATCGAAACGCTATAATCGATCTCATACCGGCGGGATTTCTCACGCTCTTCACAATGACTTCCCAGTATTCAGCAGCGGCGATGTGGAAATCATAGTCCGCGCGCGCGATACGCCTCCCAATGCTGCTCCCGTGCAGAACAGATATCTCCTTCATCGCCATACTCTCACGCGCTCGAGTGGTTTCTTTGAGACCAGCACATCGAGCCAGTGGTCCCGCCCTCGCGCACTACCGGCTGGCAATGAGCTCTCCCGCATCGGGGAGGACGGGGAACCGGATTCTGCCAGTGCAAGCGAAGTCAGCTCAGTGTCGCAAAGAGGAAGCATCCATCCACCCAGGAAGAGATGGCGATACGAGCTAGACCCCAAATCTGGACCAAACGATATTCCGATGCTGGTCCAACGAGACGAATCGTCGCGAGATACCACACAATCCTTGTTTGGTCCTGCATCAGCTCCACCTGCAGTCAGTGCAAGAGACTCACGCTCTCAGAGTCGCTCCAAGCACTCCCACTCACATTCGCGATCGTTGTCCAATTCGTCAGCCTCAGGTGGTTTCTTCCGCTCTGTCGCCAATCTCAGTCTGTCCTCCAACCACCCACCTCCAGCCCAAGAGCTATCGCAAGCGGACGAGGACCTTTTGCGCGACTACGACAACCTCTTTCGCATCTTTTACAATTACCCGCCCAACCTCGATGGTGTCAATGTCGCAGATGCCTATGTCCAATGCAAGAGCTTGCTCAATCTCGCCGACCAATATGACGCCCTTGCTGTGGTGGGACCTCGAGTTGATCACCACATGCTGCAGTTCCAGTCACGGCTCTGGAAGCAAATCGCCAAATACCCAATCTCATATCTGCGCCTCGGGTACCTAGCTCGCAGCAGGGTGATATTTCAGGAAGCCTTGATTCACGTCGTTGGGCAGTGGCCGGTCGGGGAACGCAGTCTGCGTGCAGCCCTGCCCGACATTGTCTTGGATATTATTGAGGACAAGGTTGACGAACTGCAAGATACGGTCGGTCGCATCGAGGGACGCCTGTACCGTCTTGGGCTCACCAACAGCCGTGGTGAACGTGTCGGCCCAAGCAACAACTACCTCGACTGGCTGTCCATCAGCCTCTTCCGCCAATGGTTGGCCGACAACACCTCTCCGCAGCCGCCTCCAGATCAGCGACGCAGGACGACCTCTCGTGACGGCGGCCGCAGCGTCGCCGCCTTACCCCCCGCCGCCCCGCCGTTGAATTCTGTAGGTCGTGCATATCGCCAACTCGGTTCGAATAATCCCTCATCTTTCCTCGGCCACGATGACTGCAAGCGCTTCCTCAAGCTCACTCCGGAGCTCTACAGCCGGGAGAACCTACGGCGATTTGAGAAGCGTCTGGATGAGCTTAAGTCAATGGCCCGAGAGATCGTACGGCCCCTCATGGGCAGCAATCTCGAACTCGATATGGGCGGAACCTCACGCACCCCGGATAGTGTCACTTATCTTACCTGCATCAACGTTGGGAACCGAGACTTACCTTGGGTAATGGAGGATCAGACAACGGTCGGGCTCATCACCAACTGATGTGGGTGGGTG